>JARJLE010000199.1:0-121536 GCA_029289555.1 Mycena latifolia
ATAGGCTTCGAGCCGTCGTCGACCAATGGCAGTTTACCTTTAGCACGTAAAGGAGAAGTACTCTGACTGGAGAGGGAATGTGGAGATGTACGATCTTTTTCTTCATATAATATGTGTAGTCCAAAATAAACACAATAACAATCGAACCATGCGTACGGAGCAGGAGCCAGCATTCGCTCGTTGCGGAGCACTCAGCGAGTCTGAGCGCGTCGCGCAGCCGCGGAGCGTGGACAGCAGGAACGCCGGGGCGAGCGCATGGACCGCGGACGACTGCGGCAAGCCACTCGCGGACGGCGCAAGCGGGGCAGATGTACAGCTATGGCCGAGGCCCAATGAAGTACGGCTCTGGCGCAGACGTCACGGTGGAGCACCGCGATGGAGATGCTGTATCCGACGTCGAGGGCGCTTCTCGGCGAGACAGAGCCGGGCCCTCGCCGGGACGGGGGCAGGGGAGAGCGACGACGTAGACCTCGAAGGGCTCCTACTCACTAAAGCGGCCACCCAAACAAATAGAAGGCAGAACACGAAACGCAAGGCTGCGGGAGGTACGCCTTCGGACCGGAGCTTGGGACGTCGGAAGTAGAGCCGTGCTCTCCCGGAGATCTCTTCCTGCTCTTACTTCAAGCGCATTAGATCCTTCTGCGCAGGCCGTCCAAGACGAAAGGGGCGGCAGAGAAACACGCACACATAACTGTCGGCTGTCACCGGATCAAACCTCCTCTGTCTTTTCTCCCACCACCTCGCACCGAATCCAGCGTGCTCGTCTGCGTCTGCGCGAATCAGGCTTATATTCTGCGGGACTTCAGCGGGTCGTATCACTGTTACTGCTGGCCTCTTCTGATCTCATCACGGTCTTGGGGGGATGCTGAATCCGTTGGATCCTGTTTCCTCGTGCTAGCTCCGGATCAGCCTCACTCGCAACTGAATCTCCTGGTGTCTGACACTTCAGCGGATCGTGACCCTAGGCTTCAGTCTCTGTATCCCGCCCATCTCGTGAGTCGCACGGAGGTTTTGACTTCCCCCGATGGCATACCGCAACACATTCACTTTCATCATCTTTTTCCAATGAGAGCTTGCATTTCCTGGCTAGGATTGGGCCCTCGGCGACACTATCTCGGTTCATTGCTTCACATTTTTAGATGCATTCATGGTTGAACAGGTTTACACAATATTGATGCTCGCTCGTAGCACCCTGAACCATGGAACAATCCTCATCCAGTGAGCGCATCTTGCTGATTTTTGGCAATGAATCTACGCGTCTCCAGATACCCACAAGCCGTCGTAGACCATTGGTAGGTCGCCTTCAGCCATTTCTGAAGGAATAAGGATGAGAAGGAGCTGGGACTTCCCCTTGACGGCATGTACGTTTGGTATTTTCTTTTTGGTCTAATTGCGGATTCGCTATTCACCCGATTCAACCATTCTCCGCATTGTAACGGCACGCCTGCAAATGCTCACCAGCCTCTCGCTCGCTGCATACCCTTGGGAAATTTCCTGGGGTTAATTAGGCACATTCTGCAGGCTCCAAACCATCTTCGACCAGTGGTAGCCTCCCCACCAATTGCCATTTTCTTTGATATGATGAACAACTCGCGGAACAGTTTCGCGCCAGGGCCGAGCGGTCTTGACTATCTACTGGCTTTTTTTGTTTCTGCTGCATAGCACCAGTCCTCACCCATGAAGGGTGAATGTTTCCGCAGGCTCAAGCGCCATCCACTGCGTCCATTCCCTCACCTCTCTCACTTACTCAGGTACACTTCACGGGATACAAGCCATCGGTAGGTCACCTTCACAGTGTGATCATTTAGTCCGAGTCCTTGTTGCGAAGGACTCGAAAACCGGGAGTCCCGAGGAAGAACTCCCGTGACTGACTACTCAAAGGTTGTCAGGACAGACTCACAAGCCGTATTCGCGATGCGGGAGCTGCTGATGACGACGTGAGCTTGATTTTCTAGTTCCTTTCCAACTAAAATGACTGACAGGATTTATCTATGGTTACCCTGAAGCAAATATCAATATACTCGTGGATGATGGTGTCCCGGGGCACGTACGGCCCACTCGGTCAAATATCGTATGTATGATCCTCGTGGCACTCGGTAGTGTCCGACTCATTAATTCTTTAGATGGCCGCAATTGCTGCTCTTGTGAGAGATGCGCAGAGCGGCGATCGTTTTTACTTCCACTGTACGTTCACATTCTTGAGGTTTATACTTACCTAAACTTCATTCTACTTCCAGACAGCGGGAATACAACGCCATCCAAGAGTCTCTCGGTGGATGAGGACGACGCTTCTCTCGATTATGGTGAGAAGCTATGAAACTCTTGCATTCAATTCACTTCCATTCGTCCAGCTTTGATCCCGTCTGATGGTCAAAGTGCGCTAATTATGGATTCGGTAAATGGCCTTCTTTCTACGCAGCATATTCGCAGTTGACCTAGATTTTAGGAGCTCGAACGTACACTTGTGTCGCCTCTTCCTGCCGATTGATATCTCGTTGCAGTATTCGATTGTGATCACACCGCCTCCCTCCTCGGTATTATTTATTTATTTAATCCTCCCCCGTCGCCGTGTTGAAGGCTGTACATAGATCTTGTCCACTGCACTTGCAGCAGAGTAGCTCTTCCGTGGCTAACCAGGATGGACGTGCGCAACCGTCAGCAGTCTTTTTTATCCGGGAACTTCCGGCCGGCCGCCCCCAAGCTTCCCGACAAAGTTGCAGCAGCCCTGAGCCACTGTGGCCCTGTGACGGCTGGTGCCACGAGCGCGGAAATGAGGCTTATCCTCGTCCCGATATAATGTCGCTGTCCTTCGGTTCGAGCTCTATCGTCACAGACCACCCGCAGGACATAAATCTTACCTCCGTAAGCGCCGATGCCGAAGAGAAATTTGCATATTGACTTCAGATGCGACAGACCCTCATTGACTATATTCACTCGATTGAAGAATTCTCTCCAGGATTTCGAGTCCATAAGGGCTCACTTTGAAATTAACTGTGGACCCCGGAAACAATGAACTCCATTCGCCACGCTGCGGGCTCCAATCGAGGTTACGTTACAGTTCGTGCAGCTCACTCCTTTACGTGGGCAATTATTAGGCACTTCAATTCCAACGACATCCACCGACCCATGCAAACTAAACGTGAATCTTCTCCTTGAACTTCGCGACGAGGCGCGAGCGGCGACCTTTGCCCTTTCCATTCCCCTCCCCGTTCTCTCCGTCATCGTTCTCTCCTTTAAGTTCGTTCTCCCCCTCCTGGCCCACATGCTCCTCACCCGAGTTCCCCTCGGTGAACGCATTCTGAGTATGCGCGGCGGCGGGGCTGGCGGGGACGTGCAGCCCGTACGCCGTGAAGACCGCTGCGTCTCCAGCCGCTTCGCTGAGCGCGGGGACAGCCACATCGCGTCCAAGGACCCCGTAGCGCGGGTCTGAGAACGCCGCGCGCTGCGCTGCTTCGTCCGTCTGCTGGCGCAAACGCCCAATCGCCTCAAGCTCCACCTCAGAGGCGCGCGATGCCGCCTCCACCTCCGCCTCCTCTGAATCCAATTTCGGTTCCGTCGGGTTCAGCGCGCCCGCGATGGGAAAGTATGCGACCACCTCCGGCGGACTGACGGGCGGGATGGGCGTGAACGGCGCGCCGGCGGGGAGGCCCGGCGGGAGGAGCGTGGCGAGGGCGGAGTTGTTCGACGCGCTGGAGTTCGTGGATGTGAGCGACGCTGGGGTTGAGGCGAGTGGTGCATAGCCCGCATCTAAGTCGTTGGAGGCGTAGATGGAGGAGGACGCGGAGCCCGCGGCGCCGAATTTGTGGCTGTGGAACGAGGACGAGCGGGCCACCAATTGCGGGCGGAAGTCACCGGGGCTGAGTCCCCCGGAGGGCGAGGGCGGCGCGATCGCGGTGCGGGAGGCGGGGTGCCCGGTGTGCACGGTCGTGCTGAGGTCCGTGGCTTCACTGGCGGGAGACGGCATGGGCGGCTCCTGGCGTATCTCGCTTCCCGGGGTGACAGGATCAACAGCTGGACCTGTAGGAGAAAAATCAGAACCATACTCATCAGCCGTGAAGCAAAGTAGACGCACCGCCGAAATAGCCCGCAATCTGCGGCGGGACGTATGCTTTCGCCGTCTGTCCCACGCTAGTCAGCGCGCTCTGCACGTCCGCCTCTGCGGGGAGATAAGATTCCACTTGGAGCTCGCCGGTGCTACTGATGTCCTCGGGGAAGGCCCCGGGCATCGAGGGGTCCGGCGTCTGCATCGCGCTCCCATCCGTGTGGGCGAGCACATCGTGTGTGTTGGCAGCCCAATCCGTCGCTGGCGTCGATGGGAGTGCCGTGGACTCGATTGTCGGGACAAGATTCACCACGGCCATTGTGCAGAGTTGAAAGGAAGATTCGGTTGGAGAGGTCGAGGAAAGGTGCAGGTGGAGAGGGCGGAACGAGACAGGGGGGAATTCAACCACAATGACGTAGAAGTCAAGACAGGGGGTGGCACTGCCAGTGAAGGCACAGCGTTTGGGCGCAAATTTGAACCTCTGCAAGTGAGGATGAAGCGTCCAAAGTTCGAAGTAAACCATCGGATCTCGTGTTCCGTACTCGATATCACAGCGGAGGCCGTCCAAATCGGCTTGCTGGAAATGTGCATCGCCGCTACCCTTCTATTCAAATCTGGTCGGACAATCGACTGAAGAATCAAATTACGATATGATGGACATTTTAACAGTCGGCGGACTTTCCTTGTAGATTCGTACTAAGGAGAAGACCGCTCGGTCGGAATTCTGTAACATAATACATACTAATAATACTTCAGGCTAACAATAGATATGGGCGCTAACAATTTCGAAGGATAGGAGGCCGGGCAAGCTAGGCCGCAATTTGATGCATCCACGTAGAGAGAGCCGTCAATTCCGCCTTTGATGGGTTCCCGCAAATCCAATGGTATAGAAGGATACTAGTAATGTAGAAAAATATACGCACAACTGCATTGCATAAGGAGAAGTATTCATCCAGGGGACCATGCAGAAGAAGAAGCGGATAATGCCCTTCCACGAATACTCGCAAATGCTCTTTTAGAAATAGACCCTTCTGGACGATTAGGATTACCCCACTCAGCCCGATAATAGCAGCAAAAATTATTGTACCCATGTTCCTAAGGTTCGGCTTGGTCTACATTGTGGTATATTACTGAACTATCCATCCCTTCTGGAGAACACCGACTTGGTGACCAAGGAATTTTCTAGAGGCCCCAGTCACTGGCTATGCGATAGATCCGTTCGAATTTCAGGATTTGAGTGCTGCCCAACCACTACATTTTATATAGGCCGGAGATCAATTGTTGTACCGATAAACAGTTGACAGTGCCAATAATCTGCTTCTTCCCAGTGGGGGATAATTTAGTGGCATGCGCAATGCACATACGTCGACCACGAAGGAACGGACTCAGGCTGGTCTTACAACAAGCGAGGTACGAGCTTCGTCTGTTGAAGCGTCTGTCTACGAGAGACTAGGCTGGTCTTCGGTTTGAATACGCCGTGAAGCACAGCAGCTTGATTTGAAACCTCGCATTGCTTTGTTTGCGGGGTTATTTCAACTGGGACGTCGAGTATCCACACCTTTCCCCCTTGTCGTGAGAGGCAGGCGGGCAAATTCGGACATTAAAACACATATGGAACCCGAGGGAGGGAGGTGCTGGTTCCACTTTTAGGTGTTCCAAGTTTAGTATATCTCGAGCCTGAGAGGAAGACTGTTGGCCATCTTGCACGTTAATATTTGCGGTTCCCCAGGCAACTCCACGAGCGCTCGCCGCTGTTTGTAATGAGAGGGCTGGAAATACGAAGACTTGCGGTCGAGACTGGAGACACAAAGCGCATCAGCGCGCACGGGCGGCTATCAGGTGCCAAGGCGCTTTTCTCCGACAACTCCATGAAACAAGGGCCCGGCGTCAGTCGCTCCGCAACTCGCCTCGACGGCGAAGCAACTGCAAGGTATTCCAATTGCACGTCGTGCCACCCCCATCGCGTGCTGATCCAGTCTCTCCACGGTGCCTCTTAAGGCCGCGGGAGTTTCAATTGTACTCTGTCCGCCGTGAACTACGCGTCGTTTGGGTGAATTGTGACTTGTGAGGTGTGAAACAAATAGTTCAGGTGTTGGGTAAGTGACAACTTGTAGTCGTTTACTGTCGGTCGTTAAATTCGACTTGGGATGTGGCGCGTGACCGGAAAACCAGTTCAACCACAGTCTCGGCGAAAGCCGAACATTTGCATGACCCGACTGAAAATTTTTGATAACCTAAAAGAAAGGCATCATGGGCTTCTCAGGAAATTAGGAGGATAGGTGACGCTTTCTCCCCTTCATACAGCGGTAGGGCTGAGTGGGTGACGCGTGACCTTGACATGTTGACTCGATTTACGCACAGATCTACCTCCCCACAGCCACTGATTCACCGCCAATCCCACCCATAAATGGGCGGACAGCATCATTTCGAATCATTTACCGGATTTCCCCTTCCTCCTTCGTCCATTCGCGGCAACATCTGCATTTTCAGCCTCAATAAGGCAGGCCCGGGTACTAGTAAGCCGTTCTTTACATGGTTGTCGGGCGGCGAACTGAATTGGGGTTTTGGCACCATGTATTTGGGCAACCGCTTCCGTAATGGTTCGTTGAGGCGGGTGGCGAGCTCGAGGTCGTTTAAAGGGAGCAGTGACGGGTGCGTTTTCATCCAACTACCTCAACCAACCTCACACCTCAATGTTCAACCCTTATGCACAAGGCGGGTGGAAGAACTCGGCGAATCCCAACGCAGGGTCTTCCCGGGGGACGGTCCAGCAGCCGTCGATTTTCGGCGCGCTGCCCTACCCCTCCGGTTCTGTTGTCGCCTCTCCGACGTTCATGTCTTTTCGGTTCACTTCGTTCACCCCGACGATCTTGAACTCGGTCGTGACGGGCCCTCAAGCGCGGACATACTTCCGTATCACGACCGATTCACCGACGGTTGGGTTCACCGTGATCCATAATTTGGCCAACGATCCGATGGTCATCATCGAGTGGGCGAGACATCCCATCATCGAGATCCGAGACATCGTGTCGAAGCGACAGACGTCACAGTGGCTAACGCTGTCGCCAGACAAGACGTGCGTTTGCCGACTTAAAATCTCCCTCCTCCTCTCTGACACGCCTTTCTGGCTTCCAGTTATCGGACGATGTCAGCAAATGGGAAGTCCTTCTTCTGGGCGTCGGATGGGAATTACATTTGCGTGAGTGGCGCAGTACATCTCCGCCATTGAATCGTGATGCTAACAGCGAGCTTCAGCTGTACGCTCCCGGCCTGGGCGCCCCCCAGCTTCATGCGCGCATCTTCCGCGAAGGGAATGAGGTCGTCCTCGAGATCACATCGGAGGCGATCCAAATCGGCCTGCTCGAAATCTCTGTCGCCGCTGCCCTCCTGCTCAAATCTGGTCGTAATATCGACTGAATCGCGGCCAAGTCACAATTTTTTTTAAATGGATCATGTAATAGAGTATGCGGAACTGTCCGCCGCTGCAGTTTTGCAGCACCGTAGAGGCCCCTGTGGGCGTAATTTAATAATCTTTAGATGAGGTAGAAAACCCGTATACCTAAATTCCATACGCGAAATGGCAGGCCGGCGAGAGTAGGCCGGGACTCGAGTCATCCATATACATATAGCCAGCTTTCATCACACGCTGATGAGTTTCCGCTGCTTTACACGCCATAGCCTTCAGGGATGGCGCGCCGTTGCCAGGGGAATCCCCCCGAGTTGACGCGCCACCTTCCACATTTTCTCTGGCATATAAATCCAGTGCAGAATGTCAAAAATTTCCTCGACGGGCATTGTGTTTACCTCGCCTCCGAGTCGCGACAACCCCCGCCACATGCCCCGCCCCTTACTGAAGGGGCAGAACGGTGGCGTGCGCACAGCACAGCATCTACTCACAGAGCATTTCTCGTCTTGTGGTCATACGTACAGCGTCTAAGCAATATATTCCAGTCTAATCTTGAAATTCCCGCGGCGAGGGCAAGGGGATTGACTGTTCGGGGGACGCGGCATATTTAAAGCTCCGCTGAAGCGAGCCGCTGTGCCGACAGGCTTGATGCCGAGCCCCGGCTGCAGACGGAGCACGGCACATGTCGGGAGGGTCCGCCGAGCTGTACCGACGTCCGGCGGGAATGCAGCGCGTTAACCATTGTTTCGCAGCATATGAAGCAGCACAAACCAAATCCAGTATTTCAGTGGCAGGGCTTTGGAAGCATACAATTCCTCGGTCTAGATAGACGGAGGACCCAACAAGAGCCGCCAGTATAACAATATAATAATCCATCCTGATCTTTAGTTGTGCGCCCATTGTAACTTGGTGTGGCCACAACCGCACGCCACAACAATCGCCACAACCCCCATCATCGAAACAATCATCTTCGCTCTTGTTTTCTGTAACCCTCTTGCAGCTGGCTTAATCCCAGCTCGTCACATCTTGACCGCTTTCCCTAACATCCACCTGCAATGAGTGCTCAACACGCCGGCATGTTCGACGGGCCCCGGGCCGAACTGTTCTTTCGCACCATGGCGGAGCTCGAAAACTGGGATCCTGCGTAGATAGGACCTCTGACATGTCCGCCCCATGCATCTTAATGTTCGTGGGCGGGGCAGCCCGGAAATCTCTGTCGAGGTCCGGCTGCTCGGGGGTTCGCCGTCCGCATATTCAAGAGGAATTCGCGCGAAGACAGCGGGAAAGGGAATCAGCCATTGGCCGCTGGGCACGAGATTTCTACGCCTGGGGAAAGAGGGTGGTGGGGCGCTGGATGGGGATAGGGCTACGGCGTGAGCGCGGCGGGGCGTTTGCATTGGAGCGGGGAGATGGAGAGGTAACACGTTGGTGTGAGTGGTATCCAGCAAGAGTGGGAGGGTGTAGACAGTCAGGATTGGAGAAGCTTGAAAGTGCTGTGTGGCGCAGCGCAGCCGTGTTTCGGAAGCATTCTTCAGTATCAGTGCGCTTGGCGTTGAGTCTGATCAACAAAGTCACCTGAATTCAATTACAAGCCTACAGTTCGCATTCAACATGTCACTTGATTGCTTTCATCCCAACCTTGAGCTTCACGCACGCCGCGAGCTACGCATCCAGCCCCGCGGGGGCGTCCGCAGGATTGGCAGCGGCGCGCCGTGCGTGGCTTCGAGGACATGCGTGACGGGCGACGTCGCAGTGAATGTACCGCAGCCGCGCGGGGCGCGGCCTTATGTCGGCGAGGAGCGCGCGGCAGAGGTGCGCGGTTCTGCCGCGGTCGACGAGGCGGAGTGCCGGCGCGGCTACGACCGCGTAGAGGAGGGCGCGCTGTTCAGTGGCTCCAGTCAGCGATGCTCAGGCAAATGGGGAGCGCGTGCTCACGAAGTCGGCGGGCGTCCAGCCCGGTCGCGGGGCGACCCGAGGACGGCGAGCTCGGCGAGGCGCGGCGCGAGCGGGCAGGGCGCGCGGATGTCGGAGAGGAGTTCCGGGGACGCGTCCGGGTCGACGCGGTCGAGCTCGAGGCAGGGAGCGTGCGCCAGACAGCGTGCACGACGGCCGCGACGTCCGGCGAGGAGAAGTCGGACGTATGCGGAGGCGCAGGTGAGCGACGGGCGCGCGCCCGACGGCGAACGCGGGCACAGGGAGGCAATCCCGCAAGGAACGCGTGACCCACAGTGCACGCAAGTGCTGAAGGGACACGGTGGGGACGGTGAAGGCCTGGTACGTGCTGAAGTGGAGGCGCACAAGGGTGGGATGGCGCGCGAGGAAGTCGGACGGCGAACGCCCGAGATCGGAAGCGGTCAGCACGAAGGAGGTAAGATTCGGGAAGGTGGAGGCAAGTGATGCCCTCGGTACCGCGGTGTTGCAGCAGGTCGAGCGTGAGGTCCGTGAGCGCGGGATGCCTACATTCATGGTGCTTGGTATTCAACGGACAAAGGTACGTACCCATTTGATCTGCTCGTTGTCCCTGACGAGCACCTGGAGGCCCAGGGAACTCGACGTCTGTCTGGAGATATCGGTGAGTACTCCAGTTAAGGGACAGTTTCGCGGGCCGCGCGTGCTCCGCCATCGCGCCGAGGATGGTACAGAGATCATCGTACAGTCGGACACCCCGCCTCCGTTTTCCGCCCTTTCTTCTTTATCGTATATATCGCATCCCTTGGCTTTACAGAGTATCAGGGACCGGCATGCCTTTGTGAGAGGCGGCAATTTGACGGAGGAGTTCGGGGAGTTGGACTGGATTCATGTTGGAAGTGCGTTTACTCATAGCTTTTGAAGACCAGATTACAGGCAAAGCGCGCCCATGTCTACCAAAGTTGAAGTTCAGAAGTCGGTTTTCCCTAATGTTGAACGCAACACCAGTGTGATATATCGGTTCAAAGATAGTCTGCGAAATAGAAGCAATGAGCACCGCCCTCATCCACGTTCCTCCCACTACCCCCGCACCTCCTCTTGCTGTCACCGGTTTTGCCTCGCTCGAGCCACCCAGGTTGAGACTTGTACGCCGACCGAGCCGCTCGAGCCGGGCTCGAGCTCACCATAGGATACATATTCTTGTATATTTCCCAATACAATGTACTTTATTCTACACCGAGCCGCTCGAGCCACAGGCAACTGAGTCCACTTGAGCTATGTTAGGTATGAAAAAGGAAAAACAACAAAAAACTCAGGAGTCCGCTCAATATCCCACTTCGATCCCCGCTCGATCCCCAAACCGGGCACCCCTGCTCGAGCCGCTCGAGCTCCCAGGCATCTCGTTTCCCACCCATGGCGACAAACTCCCCGGACTAACTTGTACGGGCTACCTATTTTGGTAGCTCGCATCACGGCCTACTGTGCATGTTTATGATAGGCTCCTGTGTCTATAGCAGTCTTGGGGATTTTTTTTACCTTGTAACTTGACCTGAAATCATTCAGCATGCAGTGTGCCGGTAACTCGTTATACCAAGTCCTTGATAACGATTATCTGGGCAATCACATATGTATTGAGTTTAGTTCGAGTGTTTCTTTATTATTCTGCTGAGCATAGAGGGAGCCGGAAACGTGCTCTTCTCGCTTACACCGGCAGGTCACAAATGCAGACATTGATTTCAAGAACGATGCATATTGGCTTTGTGTGGACTCCCTAGTAATCCCCGAACCTGTTTTTGAACAAACCGTAAATTAGCATTGTTCAGTTTGAAGAAAATATCCGGGGTAAGTCTAAAGACTCGGCGAACCTTTGGATCATCTTGTTGACCTATTTCTTCGTTTTCCTGAATGCGATCCATCGTATGTAGTTGATTCTCACTTGGTTAATCAGAGATATCTCAAATCACAGGAAGATGACTTCTGTCAGCTTCAAGTTAGGCTCGCATCCAGCCTGTCTACCGAAAGTAAACTGTCGGTAGACAGGCTGGTCGATCTGAGTTTAAATTAAAGGGTTGAGCGAGTTGCCATATAAGGTTATTCCGGACCGCATGTCCGAGCGTGCACAAACAAAGACAAAACTTGCCCGACAGCTTCCACTGGGCTCAATATTGGAGGTCTCACAATCGGATAAACACAAGTAGATTCAGAATCAAAATCTGAGTATCTTTGCCTCAGAGAGCTAAAGATTTTGAGCTGTGGTTGTGGAACCCGTGAATAACCATATTTGGCAAGCCGCTTGATCCATCAATTTAAACTCAGATCGACCGGTCTGTCTATCGACAGTTTCATAGACAGACGGTCACCGGTCTAGCTTCAAGTTGCTTCAAACTTGCTTCAAGCGAACTTCAGCGAACTTGCGCGCCAAGTTCCATCACGCCAACTAACTTGCCATCAGCTGGCCGGCAAAAGTTAATGTTTACGATCAGATGGCACGAGTTAGGGAGCAGCTTGCCCCAAACGGTTGACAGAATTTTGTAGGCAATTGATAGCTCTGAAATTATGTTTGCAAGGATAGTATATTGCGTCAGTGGGTTGCTTCAAACTTACTTCAAGCGAACTTCAGCGAACTTGCGCGCCAAGTTCCATCACGCCAACTAACTTGCCATCAGATGGCCAGCAAAAAGTTAATGTTTACGATCAGATGGCACAAGTTAGGGAGCAGCTTGCCCCAAACGGTTGAAAGAATTTTGTAGGCAATTGATAGCTCTGAAATTATGTTTGAAAGGATAGTATATTGCGTCAGTGGAATTGAGACTGCTCAAATAATTTTCTTTGAGCTGGTCAGGCCATCGGGAGGTTGCCTTGCCATTTAACTCACTCAACGCAAGTCTAGATAGACAGCATCCAATGTGCGAAGAGGAGTTGGATTAGCGTTGAATAACCGGCCCAACTCAACTTACTGTGATCTAACCTACAAGTTACTTTGGTGTGCGGGACTTGTACTTTAACTGTACTTTACTTGACAAATTACCTTGCCCTGCCACAAGTACAATGAAGTTAATTTGCGCAGGCGAAGTTGGTTTTCACGGAGCGAATTTGTTATCAATTCGTATAGTATATTGCAGGAACTGGATGTAAATTTATCTAAAGAAGTGGTGGCCTTTGAAATTTTACACTCTAACATCTTCCATTACAGCGGAAAATCCTAATCTATACTTGCACTCAGTCGAATCGCCTCGTTCTGGCTATACTTCTCTATGTTCGTAGTTTTTGTCCGACCGCAATGCGTGTTGCAACGAGGAAGGCAAAACCCACGAGGGCCATTAGCTGCATCAGAGGAACAAGATAAGAGAAGGCGACGAGAATGAAGCAGAGAATCTCGGACATACTCCGCTGAACAGTGTTGGGCACCACCAGATGAATTTGGACGTAAGGAGTGCGCCGTTGATTGGTGGCCCTGGCGGAAGGATTGGCAAATAAAATACTTCGCAAAAAGGAATGACCCACCGACGAGGGCGCCAATACCCACCACGGAGAAGGATACGCCCATTCGGAGTCTACGTCGGTCAGAATAAGGATACAACAAAGAAATCTCAACATCGCACCCGAGCTCGCCGACGTCTTCTGTAAGGACCGCAATCAACGGTGCGGTAAGCGTTACATCTGCATTGAGGGGGTCAGCAAAAGCACAAGGAAGACAGAGTTGGCTACTGACAGACCCCGGTGAAAAATCCACACAGCACGCCGATAAGAACTACACTCACAACGCTCTTGAGGGCAATCATACAAAGGATAAGAATCGCACTGCTGCCGGCGGAGGCTGCAATCATGTTGATGACCCCAAGACGATGTGCCAAGGGCCCTGGGGAGAGACGGCCCACAACGTTCGAGACATTCATGATCACGAGCTGCATTCCGCGGTGAGTCAGCCAAAAGCAGACCAGACCAAGAGGGACACACAGAATAAAAGGACACTGTCTCATTGACTCCGTGTTTGACGGCGTCGAGCTGGAGGTAGAATATCGGGAAGTAAAACCCCATCGTGAATGTTGTCATTCTGCCAGTGGTAAGCAAATAGTTCCGTAGCGACCGCGACGGCGTACCCGACAGTCGCAAAAATATACGCTCTATCCCTGGCGAAGCGGCGTAGGGACTTCCAAAAGGGAGTATAAGTCGGGGATGGCGGGACTCGCGGGTGCATCAAGAAACATGCGATGAAAAGGAGACCGCTGACCAGGCCTGCGCTGGCGCGGACGGCGTTGCCGAAACCAAGATCAGTTCTAATCGTGTTATTGAGCATTATGGGGTGAATGACTGCGCCGAGGGCGGAGCCCGATGCCACAATAGACATGGCTAACGCTCGACGTCGTTGGAAATATTGTGACACAAGTGCCAGGCTCGGGATGTATATTGCGCCGGCACCAAGGCCGGCACCGATGCCTTGCGCTAGGAGGATCTAAAGGGTTCAGGCGAGCAGAGGTAGAAAATTCCGGCCGAAGATATACCTGATATAATGCTTCTGGTTGGCAGAGCGAGAGCATAAAGAGGCTGAAGCATAATAGAATACTGCCGCTGTAAAGCAGATAATAGCTGGGTGCAATATGAGCTCGGGATCTTCCAAACTGAAGACCACGCACAAGTATCCCCGATCATATAATCGCCCGGCGATGAGGCCTCCAAAAAATAAATAAAGATGTTGATACTTCCAATCCACCTGTGAGAATGTATGCGTTGTTCAGGCAATTTGCACCAGCCAAACAATGTGTAGAGGCACTGACGAGATTGCTGAAGACGACGATTGTGTCAAATAATCTCGTGTGTAGAAATCTGAGCCTTGGAGGGTGAGCGAGCGCTTCTTTCCAACACTGTGTAGTGAATAACCTTGATAGACACCGAAAGATGTGGAATATCTGTCGCTCAGGGTAAGAAAGGGCAGAACATAGAAAAATCGCACCAACCCGAAACCACAAAATTGGACCAGAAATCTGTGCGAAGGTAACGGGATGAGGGCTCTGAAGCAGGGCCGCAATATAAAGTTTCTGCTCACGCCCCGGCGACGGTAGCCCACGCTTTCACCCCTCCTTCAGGAACCGGTGGTGGTGGTGGTGGTGGTGGTGCAATGAAGTGAAGTTCTTGTTTGGGAAGCATCGCGCCACTCGAGATTTCAAGCGTGGTGCTCCCGCTGTGGGCCTCGTGTTGATCTGCCATGATTGTGAGTCGGGTAGCGATGTTTCTGTCAACTAACTTGGTGGCTGGTATTTAAAGGACGCGACATGAACACTCGGCACAGATTTCGGACAACTCGGAGAGGGGCTGATTCCCGCATCGGAAGTCGACATACATCTATCTGATAGCGCCCCATATTTTGAGGATCGTTTTGACCAAATGCATCTGTCCGTTGCTGAGAACCGGGGCCTTCAGGGTCGGCCGATGCATTATAATTGGACTCGGAGCCGACGGAGTCGGCGACAAGTTCTAATATCAGATTAGATGCAACCCTCGGATCTCTACCTGGAGGACGGGTCATTGAAGGAAAGAGCGTGAACGGAGAGAAAAACCTAGCTAATAAAAGAGCCGTATTGAGGGAAAGCCAACCAACATGTCCTATATCCAGCCTAGATATAGGGCTCAGAATCGACTGTCCACCGTGCGACTATTCATGGGAGTTGGCACGAGACAGTACCACCCGTAGGCCGGGGATCGGGCAAGGGCAGCCGGAAAGCGGTGGCCCGGGGTATATGACCCACTGCTTCCCGAAGTTCGTGCGCACATGTGGATAGGCGGTCTCAGCCGGAAGTGAGCACCCCACCGTTGGCTTGGTGGCGGGGATATGGCGATGGCTATGGTACAGCCGTGGACAGCGGACATTATGAGGAGAGTTAACTGAGGGAATGGACAATTCACATTTTCGGCCACATTGTCGGCAAGCAAAACGTTTGATGAAGATATTGGAAAGAAAAATGGTTTATGCCAGAGTTTGTGAAAATAATTTTGTGCAACCAGAGACGACTCCGTGAGTGTCTTGCAGGTGCCCGAGGACAAAAAACCCGGAGATTCCGAGTCTGATGGAGGTTGTTGACTGTGAAGAGAAATGCTTCAAAGAGAGGTGAATCAAGCGCACATACGTACAGTACAGATGGAAGGCTAGTGAGATTCCAAAATGAGGCACAGTGTAGAAACATAGATGTTGAAAAATCGGAGTTTCAGTTGTCGGGGCAGGGAAAAAATACACGATCATCCGAGCGATGAGGGCTGAGGGCTGAGGATTCGATATCGAAATTGGTTGAGATTTTGGATAAAGAATTGATAAAGAATGAATCTTGCCAAGAGAGAATTCCGAGCGATAGGTTGACGTTCAAAGTCGAGTGCACCCGGAAACTGACGAAGAGATTGTAATGAACTCCACCGAGCATTTAGATAGATAGGCGGTCGCCAGAGTCAGAGTCGGGAGCACGTCCCAATCAGGCGTGCGTTGGACCCAAGGCATCCAAGAGAACCTTCAGGCGGAGCATTGAACGTGGCAATTCAGACGTAGTTTGTAGTATGTAGATGTTGAGGAATCTGTTTTCTGAAAGGACGGTAAGAATATTGGGGAAGGAACACATCCAGTTAGGATTGTCGAGGATGAAATCAGCCGACATTACTCAACTTGAAGAGGGCGGGCAGACATGGTTTTTTTTTCGAGAGAGGCATCTAGTACGGCCATAAGATTTGGGCAAACAAACGGGCAACGGCCTACTTGGAAGGCATGCTATTAGAATTCGTCGCTGCTAAATCCCACAGGCGGGCTGCATGAAGACAACATGCATTGATCATGAAACGAAAGAGTGGGGTGTCTAAGTAGATCTGGAGAGCTCGCAGATACGTACTGCTTTTTCCTAAGCAGGGATGATTGACCGAAAGCGAGGGATATATTCCACTGTGTGCCGGGAGAGAATCGCAGGCGGCACCAGATACTGGGAATCACGCAATGTGGGCGAAGGAGGGAGAAAGACCAGGGAGACCGCATTAATATTACCAGAAAGGATGGGAAGTTGAAGTAGAGGGAAAAACAGCAAAAAAAAAAAAAAAAAGAGACCCGAGAGAATTTTGAAGGGCCAACGTAATGCCAGAGATCCTAGAGCACTGAAGCAACCGTATCCAAGTCACACAGAGAGAAAAGCAGGATATTTAGCTCTATGCTCAAGCCAGAAATGCACGAAAGCCTAGGTGACGGTCGAGGAGAAGAGCAAAAGGCGCACGTGCTACACTGATGACAGGGTTTCCCGATTTGCCTTGACTCCGCCCACCACAGTTGCACCACAGTCGCCCACGGCTCTCACTCCCAACTCGTCTTGCCCTTGCCTCCCTTCTCTGCGTTCTGGGCGCATCCAAGTTGACTTCGACAACCTTCCATGTGCTCATCGACCATAGTATATCCGGGACCCGGATCGACGCGCTCAAAGCGTATCCCCTCTGCGTTAACTCTCGTTACTCTCCTCTACAATCTCCGACGCCTTCCGTCTCCAACTCCATTCGATTTTGGCCCAATCGCGGCGGGCAGCGGCCGAGGATAATCTTGCGCGCGGACACAGTGGGGACAATCGAAGGAGGATGCGGATTCAGCCGTGGTCGTTAGTATGTGGTGAGTGCTCCTCCTTTCTTCTTTTTCGACCTCTTCTCGTGCTTGAGGGTGAAAGAGCGCAGATGCCTCTACGACCACGAGCGCTCTCCGCCTCCTCTCCGCTATCCATACCTATACATAGGTCCTCTCCCCGCTCCCGCACATATATACTGACACTCTTTTCTATCCCAGACGACTCGGCGCACACGTCCTCGCGCATCCCTCCATTAGCGCGCTCAGCACATCCATCTTGCCCCTTCGTCCGCGGGTAACCGCTCACAGCGACACCTCGACGCTGTCTGCGCCAGCCGTCGGTCCGCTGGCACACGCCTGCGCGGTCCTCACATCCGCGCCTCTCCACTGACACGTCTGGGGCTGGAGTGCGGGCTTTGAATTCCGTTCGCCCCATCTGGCGCGCTATGCGGGCCAAGGAGTCCGTTACAAGCGATTTGGTTTTTTTTTCCGACACGCAGGGCGCAGTCACGGAGAAGCGCGGGTTCAAGTTAAAAGCAGTGCCGGTTGCGCCACAGTGCGAATATTAGCCTCGCATGGGGTTGATCAAATGGGGCAGCAACAGGCGAGGTTGAGACTCTTGAGAGCGAGACGAGAGAAAAACACAAAGGAGATGACTCTGCATGGGGTAATTGCACCGACGAGGAGCCATTTCGTTAAAGAACGGTTAATCACGCCCTCGACATCACACCGCCTCTGATGAACTCCGTTACCTATCGGCTTCAACTGCGCTCCCGCAGCCCAGTTCAGTTTATGTCTATAAAAGTTTGTTCAGGATTTGCTGATGGCTGCAGACGAACGGTACATAAGAGTTCATACCGACCGCCCAGAAAAAACATTTTATTCGCTACGTTCTTTTCTCCCATGGTTCACCCACTTCACCATCCGCTGCGCCGGATGCGGCTGCTCTTGCTCTCACTTCCGCTTCTCGGGATGGCCACAGCTGTGGTCGTTCCCCGCCAGGACCCCTCTGCCCCGCGCCAGAACCAGACGATTCGCTGGGTCGACTGCCACGCGAACGTTCCGCAGCCGATCGAGCCCGCGCTGAACATCACTGGCACCAGCTTCGCCGGATTCCTCCCCTCGACTTTATTCTGCGGGGAGATGGACGTCCCAATGGACTACACGAAGCCGTTCGACACAGCGACCAATAATATCACGATTGGCTTCGCGATGAACCGCCCCAAGACGCCATCAGGCCTTATTATCTAGTACGTCGGATTCGCCCGCTTTATCATTCCCCCCGCTGAGCATGTTCTGCAGCCATGCAGGTGTGCTGTGGGACTCGGATTGACCAGATGCAAGTATTAAGTTTGGCACAGGCGGTCCCGGAATGGATGCTGCATCTCAGGCATGGGCGAACGCGCTCAACCTCTCCGCCGGCGCAGCATTCGCGGGGTTAGAGGAGTTTGATTTCCTTGGTGCGTCTTTGAATCATTTCCCCCTGCATCCAGCTGACTCTGGAGTTGCCAGCGGTGAACACCCGCGGAATCCAATTCTCCAACCCGCTCAACTGCTCCTCGGGAGTCTTCTTCAACAATATTTCTTTTGCTTTGTGCGTTTAGATCAAAGTATGCTCTCCCGGTTGCTTACTATCGCCATAGTCCCACTTCTCAGGACGAGTACGACCAGTACCAAGCTGCCATGGCGAACTTCTATGCGGCATGCACGAACAACAGCACCCCTGCCGGAATTATGGAGCATGTCGGAACAGTCGAGGTTATCCAGGATTGGGACGCCGTCCGCGCTGCACTCGGATACGAGAAGGTCAGCTTCGCAGGGGTTTCATAGTACGTTTGCCTTGCTACAACCCTACTGTCCGCGCTGATCAGGGCAACCTTTCTTCAGCGGAACATTCGTGGGCATGGCCTACGCCGCCCGCTTCCCCGACCGCGTTGACCGCTTTGTCTTAGATGCGGTCATTCCCCACGGCATGGTATACCGCCACGTGTTCTTATAATCCGCGGTGCATATGCTGACAGGACCACAGCCGTTCCAGGATATGGTTACCGACCAGGTAGCCGCGGCAAACCGTCTCCTCCAGCGCGCGGACGCATTCTGCCTCACGGACCCCACATGCCCGTTCTACGGTCAGGGTAACGGCAGCGTCGTTAAGGTCTCTTTTCCTCTCCCCGGCCTTTGCCTCTATGCTGACGGAATTTTATTAGGCATGGGATACCCTCGTCGCCCAAGCCATCAGCGCACCGCTCCCTGCGCCAAACTGCGGCCCTGGCACAGGCTGCAACACGCCCGTGACGTCGACGGACCTGCGCTTCGGCGTCACTGTCCTCTTCAACCCGCTCCCCGACTTCCCCAAGTTCAACATCGCGGTGAACGCGTCGCTCCACGGGGACGCGAGCCTCTTTGCTTACGAGCCGCTCGGCGACCTCCGCGAGACCGTCATCGGGCCGCTCCTCTGCTCGGACTTCAGTGCGCCCTCCCTCCCCTGCTTGCGTGTCCCTGTGTGACTTATGCTTGGTTCCAGAGATTGACGATGCGGATAAGACGTTCGCGGGGTTCAATAACCTCAGCATCAACTCACAGAGCGTGCGTCGCTACCTATATCCTGTCTTCCCTCGCTCACGTACGCGCGCCCCGCAGAGCGACCCGGCGAAAATCGTCTATTCGCAGATCTGGCAGTTCGCCCTCATGTGCTCCGCCTGGCCGTTCCCCGTCCCCGAGCAACCCACGCTGCCCACGGACCTCCCCCTCATGTGGATGACGTCGGACTTCGACTTGAAGTGCGCCTTCCACCCTCTCTCCTCCTCCATTACGCTCATCTCCATGCGCAGCCTGCCGACGGAGTTAGCCACCTTCGCCTGGGCACAGGCGCCCAACTCCACGCTCGTCGTCCGGCACGGAGACGACCACACTTCCATTCTCTGTCAGTTTTCTCTTTCTTTGGTTATTATCAGCCGGCTGACCTGACAACCGGGATCCTAGTGGCGCCCCCCGCCACGCGCGCGCAGCGCATTGCGCAGGACTTCCTTCGCACGGGTGCGATGCCCCCCGCGTCTTCAGACGCGGAGGTGACCATCCTCGCCCCCGGCGACACGCGCGGCCCCGTGCCTGGCGCATACGACGTGCCGACGGGCGCGATTGCGGGGGATATCAGCGCCGTGGAAGACATCGTCGCATCGTCATCGCCGTCTCAGGCTCCCAGATCCAACGGGGTGGAGGCGCGGAGATTCCGGTCAGGGCTTGGACCGCTTGTCGGGCTGGCTGGTGTTGTGGGTGTTGTGTAAGCAGCAGATCGGGTGGAGATGTTTATTGTAGCTACGTACGTATTTGACCATTGATTGCTGTGGTTTTTGCGGGAGACACGGAGAGTCTTGTCGCTGAGTACGGATTTGGTGAAGAATTCTAACTGGGACTGAAGGGCATTGGAATTGCCAGAAGGGTATGAGATCATGCGATGTTGAAAGTCCTTCAGGCGACCGCGATGTGCGTAGACACCAATGTGTAACAGTGGGATCTTGGTTAACCACAGAACCGAGCCGCAGCCGTAACCCATCCGACGCGCCGAGTGTTCGGACGCTTCAAAAAAACCCGCGCCCTCCCGCCCGAGCACGCCGTCCCCCGCGCCCGAGAACGCCGCGCGCTGCGCTGCTTCGTCTGTCGGCGGGTGCGGGGGGAGCTGTACCTCGGAGGCGGAGGTGGTTGGAGATGCCGCGGCCTCGTCCATCGCGCGCGCGATGGGGAAGTATGCGACCACCTCCGGCGGACTGACGGGCGGGATGGGCGTGAACGGCACGCCGGCGGGGAGGCCGGGCGGGCCCCCAGGGCGGAGTTGCTTGAAGTGCTCGATACGACGGACGCAAATGGTGAGGCGAGCGACGCGGGTGTCGAGCCGAGGGGTACATAGCCCGCATCCGAGTCGTTGGGCGCGTAGATGGAGGATGAAGCAGAGCCTGCGGCGCCGAATGCGTGGCTGTGGAACGAGGAAGAGTGGACCCCCAGCGGCGGGCGCGCGGGGCTGTTGATCTCAACGGAAGGAACTTGAAGGTCGTAGGCGAGGGAGGGCGCTGCCGAGGGGGACGGTGGCGGGATGGCAGTGTCGGAGGCAGAGTCCCCCGTGTGCACGATCGTGCTGAGCGCAGGCGAGGGCAAGCGGTTCACGGGCAGCGTTGGCTCTGCTGCGACGGCTGCACGGAAGGCTCAATGCCTCGCGCGCGTAGCCAACATTCAACAGACGCACCGTTTAAATACCCCGCGCTCTGTACATCCGCTTCGACGCGACGCTCGCTCGTGCAGGGGGCCTCCTCCAGGAATGCCCCAGGCATCGCGGGGTCCGGCGTCTGCACCGCGCTCCCATCCGTGTAGGCGAACATATAGTTCATGTTCGTGGCCCACTCGGTTGCTGGAGTCGATGGGAGTTCCGTGGACTCGATTGTCGGGACGAGGTTCACAGCGGCAGGCATCGTGGAGAGTTGTAAACGAAAGCGAGATGGGATTGGAGGAGAAATTCAAGCACGATGACGTAGGGAAGTCAAGACAGGGGGTGGCAGTGAGGGTTGATTCGGTAATTTCTGGCAGTTCAACTGGGGCGGTCTCCTAATTATAAGTCGTGCAGTCGCACACTATCGCGCTACCAGGTTTAGTATTTCTCGTGGGCCAAGCAAGGGTTCAGGACATGTTTCAACATAAATTATGTCTCTGCAAACGGCCGTACACATCCAAAGTTCGAAGTAAACCATCGTATATCAGTGGAAGATTGTCCTCCCACTGGCACTCTGCACCCTGGAACAGGAGCTTTTGGGACGGACGTACCGGTGGTATATTAACGGCTGAAATCTGTCCCCATTTTTCCCTATTTTCTCAACGGTGCAGTCGCACAGTCAAAGCGCCGATCGCTCTTTGATAATGTGCCCTAAGAAGGTTCAAAGAAACCATCGTATATCAGTGGCAGATTCCCTTCACGCTCTAGGTACGCGCATTGGATGATATTCAGAAGGAGGCGTAGGTTCGATTCCTACCGATGGTATTATCTTGATGTCTTCTCGAGTGCTTTCCGCTTGTTTTTTTCGGCAGTGCGGTCGCCCAGTCAACGCTCTGAATCGCTCTCCCATAACCCGCATTTACAGGTATGAGAGAAACCGTCGTATATAAGTGGTAGATTCCCTTCACGTTTTATACCTTTGATAAGTAGGGATGGGGGGGCGTAGGTTCGATTCCTACCAATACCATGGGGATATTGTGGATCCGTTTCACTTTTTCTCTGAGGTTGCGTTATACCGTTGCTTGGACCCTCGGTGTAAATCATGGATCGGTGTGCAAGGATGCGCATACAACGAAGCAAGACTCTGTGCATTGTTCAATTGTACAGAATGATCCGGGGTTCGACTCCCCCCGACGGCTTGAATACACTCCGTTCATTTTTTTTTGTTTTGTTGGTGAACAGACATTTACAATCCAAAGATTACTTATAGTATCGCTCACGCAGTAGCCCGCACTGAATTTCGCTCACGTATTCAGGGGCAAATTACCTGCCAGTGTTCTCAGCCGTCGTTGACTAGTGGCAGGTCACCTCCAGCAATTAGCCCTTGCGAGATGTGACCGGAGGAAGCAAGGGTTCGACTCCCACCGGCGGCATGGAAGTCTGGTGAAATATATTTTTGTCCAGTTTCCCACTCCCTTGTTGTTTGCGATGTCCATACGTTTTACTAACCACTAGCTCTCGAAAACGAGTCCAGCCGTTCTCGCACGAAATCTGAACCAGCCAAAACTCACCACAGGGACTGCACGGACCAGTGCTCACGCCCGAGAACTGGAAACCAATTTCAAGGACGTATTAAGCGACGTTTCAGAGGTTCCAAGCTGTCGTCGACTAGTGGCAGGTCACTCCCAGCGATAAACACCTGTACGCGTATGATTGGGGAGATGAAGGTTCGAATCCCCCCGGCGGCATGGTGGATCCGAGCATTGTTTCTCTCTCGCTGGACTCATATATTTCTGCCGACGCGCAGATAGTTCCAGTCCTCGCGTGCGAAGTTGCGATATTCCTGGAGCCCCCTGCCGAAATAACCTCATTTCTTATCCCACTTACTCAGGTGTAACTAGGAGTGTACAAGCCGTCGTCGACCAGTGGCAGGTCACCTCCAACAATTAGCCCACCCAAATATCACCATAGTGGAGGAACCGTGGGTTCGATTCCCACCGACGGCATGTGTTGGAGGACCCGCTTTTTGTCGCCTCAGTGAGAGTCATGGGACATGTACGACCTGAATCAGATGTTAGAGGTGACCTGCCACTAGTCGACGACGACGGCTTGGAACCTCTCAAATATAGCTGAATACGGGCGTGAGCGGTGGTCCGTGCAGTCACAATGTTGAATTTCCGCTGGTTCAGACTTCGTGCGAGAAAGGTTGGACGCACATCCGATGGTGGGATCTATTCGCATCATTCCACGTTGCAGCCGAACATATAATTCCTTCCGGCCGGAGATCTGGGGAAACAGAGCCTAAGAGGCCCTGCTGCCTTGGCTGAATTCTCGTAGCTCGGTGCCGGCACAATCAACTTGGTCGGTAAAGTCTGCCGATGACCCCAGGAAAGTTCGGAAGCGCAAAGACCGACCCTTGATGCCGCCGCGCCATTGTGCGGTTCCAATATTAACTCTGAAGTCTATTTCACCCTAACCAAGTACACTCTAGCCGACTGCATTTTATGGCGGGCGCCGGCAGCAAAGCCTGCACACCAATCGAAGAGTCACGAATAGATGCGGCGCCGACTTAGTGGCTGAGGTAGCTGACACCCAAGGAGCACATTTTCTTGCATGTGGTGGGACTGTGAGAGGGAACTGCGTCGAAAAGACAGAAAAGAAGAGAACTGTAATTACTCGAACACATCCCTCTAAGACTTCCAGGTGAAGCCATCCAGCCCTCGGATGAGTATTTTCCTTCCTGGGTAGCTTTGGTGCTCAAACTGTACAGCGAGCATGAGGCATGTCCATTACCAACCTTCACACGCACCGAGAACGGCTGTAAATGAAATCAACCTTCATTCACTTCTATCGCATTGACACATCGGCGGCCGCGCAAAAGGGTGCGGGAGAACTGTTTGGATTGACCTGTGGTAACCGGCAGACTCACAAAGTGTGCTCAGCAATAAATATGCATTCCGACATTAGCAAACCCTGTGATCACTGTCACAGGATGGGGTTCGGTTGCCATGCCATACGCGGTAAATATCCATGCGCTTCGCCGGAGCTCCCTGGAACCATCTTTACCTGACGCCACTGCCGAGTTCACCACTGAATGTTCTGTCTTGAGTGGAGCGTTAAATTTTCGTGCAACTAGACTGCACGCGAGGAAGACGTCTGACGCCGAAACTGCCCTCCAATGTCATGAGCCAGGGTTGCGCCTGCTAAATATCCCGCGCTCCCAGGTCACTGACAGATCGTGGGGAAGAAACGATCTCGGCATGACATCGGCACCCTCCCTGAAACCTCCGACTGATTGGGGCCCCACAGCAGGTCTTTCTGCAACAAGTTTCTGGCACTCCTGGAAGCCAGGTCCTTCCTGGATTCTGTTGCCGACCATTAACGGTAGACAGTGAAACTAAACTTAGGGAACGGCAAATGAAAGGAGAGAAAAAAATTGAATCTTCGTTCCCGGCATCGGTACGCCGAGAATGCCGGCCTCCGAGCTATCTGACCAACCATTTCAGGACAGCGGAAATAGGTAACAAAAGACGTATTATTCGCGACACTTAACACGGAACGTAGAGATTAAAACAGGCCACGACAGAAACCTCTCAACATCAACACCGAGATTTCCCTTCCACCCTTCACAGATCCCGACACTCAGAGAGTGATGGGGATACAGTTAATGGCGATGAGGCTGCCCCACTGCTTGTCGGGCGCGTCGCAAGTAACCTTGGTTCCGCCACTGGCAGTGTACGTCAGCTTCGGATTTTGTTCCGGAAATTAGTAGGACTAACCAGTTGTTGCCGATGACGGTGATGGGGCTGCAGCCGAGGCCGATGGGGACATTGAGGCCGCTGAGGTCGAGGCCGAGGGTGGCGGCGACCGCGGAGACGGCGCTGCTGCTGGAAGACTGGACGCTGTTGCAGCACTGGTTCGAGCTCGGGGGAGTCACCGGGGGCGTGGTGGTCGGGATGGCGGCTGCAAGGGTCTTTGCAAATAATTGATCAGTGCGATGGAGGCCCGAAATATGAATGGTAGCGTACAATGAGCACCGAAGTGACAACGACAGAGAGTTTGGAGAACATTGTTTAAAGAGTTTGAACGACGGAGGGATGTGTTCGAGTGAGTATTAGGAGTAGAGTTGCGTTGCTTTTATACTGTGCTCTGCCACATTTTCCCGCGATTCCAGAGGATGTCGGAGCCGCAAAGTACTAGGAAAGAAGTTCACCGTGGTCGCCAAGAGTGGAGTAGTGGAGCTCCTGGGCATTGCATCGACGTGGTCGGGCAGCAAGGGAAACCGTACTTCTCCCATGTCAGATGTCACCTCGAGATTTGCACTACGTGATCTGTGGAGCTATTTATTTCCTCATTGAGGGATAGCACTGACGTCACGACGTTCATGAAAGGAAGAGCTTTATGGTTCCTTGGCAAAGGATGATCTATGTGCGTTCAATTCACCTCTCTAAGTCGCGATGGGCTGGGCTGGTATGATGCGGAGGCTCCTAACATCCACTTTGTACCGCAAACCCGAGGCAACGTGTGTTATAAAATAGACTGCACAGATGGGGACAGAGCGCCGCTGTCAGTAACCCAACAGGCGGCGCCTAAGCGTCATGCTGACGTACAATTCAATGCGCGGAGGAAGTGCGCTGCTGCATAGTCACCTGACTGTAACAAGCTCGAAACATCTCGCCAAGCCCAGCAGTATGTTGTTCCATGGGCAGGGGAAGACATCTCTTGGCAGGAATGGGGTGAGATCCGCTGGGCAGAGACTGTTAATTATTTCGACGTCATCAACAAACGCCGCAGAGATTTGTCACGGCTTCGTATGAGGGATGTGCAATGACATCGCTCGCTTCAGAAACTCATCCGACATCTTCAAACTACTAAGGGGCCAAAGTAAGTTGTGAAGGTGACCGGCCGATGGTCTCCGACGGCTTGTGTGGAGCTGCGAGGAGCTGGTGGTCCGGGAGAGTCAAGAAGTGAGGTAGGATATGTCAGAGTGGCTGCCGATGTTTAACTTTGGAGGTTCAACGTGCAATTCCAACATCCAGAACGCTGCAAGAGAGAGCTAAATTGCTGACTCAGTGGAAAGTGGCCGGACGCCTAGCGCGAAGTTGCCTTGAGCTGAACAAAAGGAGTCCGTCGGGGGGAGCCGAACACCCAGCTCCTGCTCATCCATAGTTTGGATCTAATCAAGGTCTGAAGGCAACCAGCCCAGCCACGACGACGGCTTGAGGGGACTTCAGGGTGCATCAATGATTAAAGAAATGGGCTCGGTGAGGGTTGAATTTCCGCGAGTTCCCAGTGAGTGTCAATGCGGGATCTGATGGACTCGAAATTCCAGAGAGGATGTGTCAATCGATTGAATGTTTCGAGCGCATAAGCACTAAGTTGAAAACTTGAAAGTAGAACAAAAGAAATCGAGAAAACGACCTATGCCGTCGGGGGGAGTCGAACCCTCTTTCTATCCTTTCGACTGACCGAAAGATGAATTGACGAAAGTGACCTGCCGCTGGTCGACGACGGCTTGGATCCTCTAAAATGTAGCTGAATACGTCCTTGAAATTTGGGCTTCGTGCGTAAGCGGTCCGCACAATGCAATGCCTAACAGGAATGAAATTGCCTTAACCCATTGAACAAGGCACGAACAGCGACGGCTTATATCCTCTAAATTGTGCCTGGCTAACCGCGAAGAATCTGGGGCGGCCGGCGTCCAGTGAGCGAGTCATCGGGAGAAAAAAAAGAACACATCGCAATCCTACGCTATCGGGGGGAGTCGAACCCCCGGTTCCTCCAAACGTATGCGCGCGGTGGCCGAAATATGTATTGGAGGTGACCTGCCACTGGTCGACGACGGCTTGTACACTCCCAGTTACAGCGGAGTAAGCGGGACAAAGAATGAGGTTATTTCGGAGGCCAGGGGCCTCGAGGAGTATCACAACTTCGCTCGCGAGGACTGGAACTATGTGCGCATCGGCCGAAATATCAGAGGCCATCGAGAGAAAAACAATGACCACAAGTGTTCATGCCGTCGGTCGAACCCCTGTTTCCTCCAGTTATGATGTGGAAAAGAGTTTGCATCAGATGGAGGTATCGTGCCGCTGGTCGACGACGGCTTGGAACCTGAGCCTCGAAAATGTAGTTGAATAAGTCCTTGAAATTCAGTGTTCGGTGTTCGGGCGTGAGTGGTGTTCCGTGCAGTCCCTGTGTTGAATTTCGGCTGGTTCAGATTTCGTTCGAGAACGGTTGGACTCGTATTCTAGAGCCAGTGGTTAGTAAAACCAATGCATATGGACATCGCAAACAAATAAGAGGGTGGACACTTGGCTCCAGAATAGCTCCATGTGTGAGGGATTAAGGTTAAAGAGATCATAGACCGAGTGGCGAAAGGATTCGCACCCTTAAGCCGAAAGAGCACAAGTATAGCAGAGCGTTCCTGGTTCGCCTCCAGGCTCAGTCATAAGTCTTCCCAGTACATTTCTTTTTAGTCTGCGCGCGTTGCCTGGGACACAGGATCAACCACGAGCGGCTTTTGAGAACAATTCTGGGCCTTGGAGACGTAGTACATTCGCCTCTTTCGGTTGGTGAACTGCCGCGGAATGGACCACAGTCGTTGGATGTCTCGACATCGTCGTTTGCCCAACGTTTGCCAGCAAAATCGCGCCTTGTCACGCCGTGGAACATTCGTCAATGGCTGACGCCATTAGGATCAATCCTAACCTACGATAATCCTATCTCCCTCCCAAGACAAGGATAGAATTGATCCTATCAACTGAGGTGGTCGCATTCGTGTCATGTAGCGATAGGATCACGGTTGGAAAATCATTTGGAGACTCCATGCAGCGAGTACGGGCCTTTGGAGCCGTACTATGCCGAGATTTTTGTTTCATTCTTTCCTACATAGTGTCTGGTCGCTCTCGCCAGCACATGTCCATGCCTTCGGCCTCTGCTCCAAACTGAAGCATTTTACACGAGCTGTTCGAGTTCTACTAGGTCTTTGTCATCGCAGACTCAATGGCGCCGGGTCTTGCTTGTTTTGACCCAACCTGTTAAATGACGTTAGGGAGCACAATTCTCCTGAGTCGGAAAGTTACGTCGTTGTGAAGATGTCGGATGAGTTTCTGAAGCGAGCGATGTCATTTTCTCAATGCACATCCCTCATGCGATGCCATGACAAATCTCAGCGGCGTTTGTTGATGACGTCGAAATAATTAACGGTCTGTGCCCAGCGGATCTCACCCCATTCCTGCCAGGAGATGTCTCCCCCCGCCCATGCCCATGGAACAGCATACCGCTGGGCTTGGCGAGATGTTTCGAGCTTGTCAGGTGACTATGCAGCAGCGCACTTCCTCCGCGCATTGAATTGTACGTCAGCATGACGCTTAGGCGCCGCCTGTTGGGTTACTGATTGTGGCGCTATGCCCCCATCTGTGCAGTCTATTTTATAACACACGTTGCCTCGGGTTTGCGGTACAAAGTGGATGTTAGGTGCCTCTGGGTCATACCAGCCCAGCCCATCGCGACTTAGGCGTGAATTGAACGCACATTATTCATCCTTTGGCAAGGAACCATAGAAGTCTTCCTGTCATGAACGTCGTGACGGCAGTGCTATCCTTCAAGGAGGAAATATTGTAAATAGCTCCACAGATCATGTCGTGCAAATCAACATCCGAGGTGACATGGGAGAAATATAGTTGAATCGGTTTCCCTTGCTGCCCGACCACGTCGATGCAATGCCCAAGAGCTCCACTGCTCCACTCTTGGTGACCGCGGTGAACTTCGTTACTAGTACTTTGCGGCCCTGACATACTCTGGGATCGCGGGAAAATGTGACAGAGCACAGTATAAAAGCAGCGCACCTCTACTCCTAATACTCACTCGAACACATCCCTCCGTCGTTCAAACTCTTTAAACAATGTTCTCCAAACTCTCTGTCGTTGTCACTTCGGTGCTCATTGTACGCTACCATTCATATTTTGAGTCTCCATCGTACTGATCAATTATTTTCGAAGACCCTTGCAGCCGCCATCCCGACCACCACGCCCCCGGTGACTCCCCCGAGCTCGAACCAGTGCTGCAACAGCGTCCAGTCTTCCAGCAGCAGCGCCGTCTCCGCGGTCGCCGCCACCCTCGGCCTCGACCTCAGCGGCCTCAATGTCCCCATCGGCCTCGGCTGCAGCCCCATCACCGTCATCGGCAACAACTGGTTAGTCCTACTAATTTCCGGAACAAAATCCGAAGCTGACGCACACTGCCAGTGGCGGAACCAAGGTTACTTGTGACGCGCCCGACAAGCAATGGGGCAGCCTCATCGCCATTAACTGTATCCCCATCACTCTCTGAGTGTCGGGATTTGTGAAGGGTGGAAGGGAAATCTCGGTGTTGATGCTGAGAGGTTTCTGTCGTGGCCTGTTTTAATCTCTACGTTCCGTGTTAAATGTCGCGAATAATACGTCTTTTGTTACCTATTTCCGCTGTCCTGAAATGGTTGGTCAGATAGCTCGGAGGCCGGCATTCTCGGCGTACCGATGCCGGGAACGAAGATTCAATTTTTTTCTCTCCTTTCATTTGCCGTTCCCTAAGTTTAGTTTCACTGTCTACCGTTAATGGTCGGCAACAGAATCCAGGAAGCACCTGGCTTCCAGGAGTGTCAAAAGCTTGTTGCAGAAAGACCGGCTGTCGTGCCCCAAATCAGTCGGAGGTGTCAGGGAGGGTGCTGACGTGATGCCGAGATTGTTTCTCCCGCACGATCTGTCAGTGACCTGGGAGCGCGGGACATTCAGCAGGCGCAACGTTGAAGGAAAATTGAACGCCCCACTCAAGTAACATTCTGGTGCTGGTACTGCAAAATCCCTAAGTTGTGTATCGCCCTTAGATCTCGCGGTCGGGCGACTGGTCGTCTCTCCGACAAACGGCAGCAGTTGAGTACATAATGCAGGTCGGAAAGCACAAAGTAGACCATCGTATATCAGTGGCAGATAACCCTCACAATATGAAATCGCGTGAGCAATTTGGGTGGGCGAAGCAGGTTCGATTCCTGCCAGTGGTTTGTGATATATATCATCAATCCCTTTGTACATTTTAGGACTCATCCTCGAGGATGTATCGATTTTTGACCTCGCAATGGCCTATGGATAAATAAGACATTCTTCGGATAACTAGGGCTAGAGCTCGGAAGGGAACCATCGTATATCAGTGGTAGATTCCCCTGGCGTAGTTTAATAATAATCTGCTGAACGTTATAATCTGCTGCATGTTAATCAGGGAGGCGTAAGCTCGATCCCTACCGATGGTGTGTGCAATAACGGCCATTTTTTTTTTTTTTGGCTGGGCTAGACTGTCAGCGCTAATGTATCGGGATTGAGTAAGAATTTACTGCCAGTGCTCACCGTGAATCTGCACCGAACTGCAGACCGTCCTATTTTCCCTCCTGTATTCCCGCAGTCCGCCTGTTGAGACATACTTGTGGCTACCATTTCAACCTCGCTATGTCAAACAAGAATTAGCTTATGACGGCAAAGAATCCTCACGTGTATGAGGGAGATGCGCAATGACCGATCCCGCTGATGGGGCCTACATACGATTGCGATATCTTGTTTTTAGCTTCCAATGTTTCTGGGTTTCCCATGATTCGACAGGCTTTACGTTTCAATGGACCCATCGAAAGGTTGAAGCAAGCTTGAACTTAGGAGGTGGCGATGACGTACGGCGATCACCTCGGCAATCATTTTATCTCCGCACAGCCTTGACTTGTGCCTTTTGTGCCCGTCCATCTCCGTCCATCTCCGTCCTTGCGCTGTGTCGGATTTTTCTCCGGCGTGGATTCTTTCCCAAAGTATGACGACTTTGGTTCCTGCGAGCAGCGCCACGACACGGATTTCAATCGCGATTATCGGTTTCAAGCAACGGCCTCCTCGTGGATGTTTTCGGTCGAGGTGGCGTGGTCCTCTCTCGGAGTTTTCCCTCTTTTTTGGGCGCCTATGTCTCTGTACTTAGCAACGGTCAGATTGATTCTGCGGAGCCAAACCAGCGTCAGCCTCGGGCGCTGGTACGGCATCCCACTCCGGAGAGAAAATGCCTACTGAAGGACCCATGTATCAGTCTTCACTGCTGTGCTGGGAAGGAACAGGATCAAAGGCCCGGAAACGCTGGCAGGTGTAGATCTTTATCTTCTCCGGTGGCATGCAGCCCACGTCCAAAGTCATAACCTATGTGAGTCGTGGGCTCGAATGCGACAAGACAACTGCCCATGATTGTGCTGGAAGCTCATGCTTTTTTATATGGGGCGACACGAGGTCAGTCCCACTGCGTATATATATCCACAGCCATCCACAGCCATCGACCTTTTTTAGTACATCATCCGTGTCAAGATGGCATCGAGTTGGTGATCATCTTCCCTGTCGTAACATAAGCCAGTCCCTTATGACGGCAGCGGCATCGCTGCACCCACCCACCATGTCGTCGCAAGCGACTGGCGAGTTCATACCTTTACTTATAGCGAACCTTATTCCCCTTCACGTTGTTCGTGAGTCCCTCCCGTTCTAGGCTCTGCTCATGCCCGCGATTGCTCATTCTCCTCAGTTGTAGGCTTGACGTGGATTCTCCACGATTACTGTCGGTGAGCCCTTGGTATCGAGCTCCCCACCTCTAACACTGTATTCAGTTATCACCCTGGAGGATGAGGTCAGGATCTTCCTCTGTGGCGTTGCTCATGGCTAAAGATGACATGATTGGCAGATTCAGTATATATGGGTACGCAGTTTGAATTGCTACTATTTCCGAAGTCCCGCTCACCTCCTCAATGCTGATCTACAGCCACAGCGCCTAAGTTTCAGTAAATTGATGTTTTTCTGGGTGCGATTCATTCACTGAAATCCAGCCGGCTGCTGATCACATTCATGCAGATACGGTATTACAGGTTCGGCGACCACTTTCCCTGGGCTCTATATTTCTAAGGTTTCGTGAATTGCTCCAGCATCGCACTTCTATTATTCGATGTCATTCAAATACACGTCTTCGCACGACCTGGGATCACTTCTAATAACCTGTATGTATGATTCTGACAATTTACTTGTTGCCCAAGACTAATCAGATCGCATAGCTGCGTGGCAATGGATACCATCATCCGTGTGGTTGGGGCGGTGTCTTTGTGGAGCGTGGAGATAATCATGCAGCTGCGGGTTTATGCACTTTTCGGCTGCTCAAAACGGGTGCGCACATTTTCTCACTGATTATCCACTCACTCACGCTTTTCTTCTTGCTAGATCGCAGCGATCAACCTCGTGCTATTCGCCGGCTCCATTGCTGGCTTCATGTGGATCCTGATTTTCAACCACTCTCGACGCGCCTCCGTCATTGCCAATGTCATCCATCTCGGCCTCCCCGGGTGTCCTTCCGTCCATTCCGGGATTGAGTGGGCTCAGTGGGTCCCAGGTGCGCGACAACATCGCTCGCCGGCGAATCACTGCTTAACCCAGTGGCGCAGCAACCATTTACGAGGGCATCCTCTTCGGATTCGCGCTTTTCAAGACGTTCGAGACGACAGTGGTATGGTATCGCACAGACGCCAAATTGCCCTTATATACAGTCCTCCTGCGAGACAACATTCTGTATTTCTTTGGGTGCGTAGTATGTTATTTAGAGGTTCCGTATCTGATCAGCCGGGCACAGAGTCGCTGCGATCCTCGTATTCAACAACGTGAGAGCCTCTAATCTAATAATTCTCAAACATTATTTAAACGCACTCTACAGCTCATGGTCGTCGTACGCACTCCACTTTCCCCGCTAGCATCTTCAGCCACTAACAGACATGTTATTCCAGAGCGTGACACACATCCCGTGGTTCAGCTACGGGTCCGTCTTCTCCAAATTCTCCCGACAGCCCTGAACTCACTTCATTTGGATACAGGCCCTTCCACGCCGCCGTCGGGATCATGACCTCCCGCATGCTCATCAACCTCCGCAAGGTATCAGCGGACGAGCTGAGCCTCACTCACCTACCCACCCACCTACCACCGGCCACGCCCATCAGCCCCCGGACTCCGGGGGACCTGGAGAGAAATCAATAGCATCCATGAGCGAATCGAGGCTGGATCTCTTCTCTGCGTATCCCTAGTACTGTATGTATTATTTAAATTATTATTATGATCCCGATGCCCCAGTCCCCGGACGTTCCGGTGTGAGCTCTGCGCTGTTTCATTCGCCGACACGTCGTCAATCACGGATCACATGGCACCTGCAAGTCGTTCTCGCAAACTGTGAGAAAATCCTTTCGCCAGCATACCGAAACCTCCGGATCCCACGCCAAGGGAGCGCTGGCGGGCATCAACGGCGGTACCGATGCCCAGCAGTTGCTACGAAACTTCACACCTCGGCGTGTCAGCGAGCACCGCCTCGGAATTCAAGCCACAGTGACTTGTGGAGAAAATAGACTTCACTGCTCAAAACGACAAAAATTTGGCTACATACCAACTTGAAAGTGCAAGTTGAAATTCGACTCGAGATCCCCGATCAGACATTCCATTTCAATTTGACAAATCAGGGCGGGCATCCTCGGTTTTGATCGTGTTCTTGGGTGACTGATCGCGTTCTCGGGTGACTCACTTGGCGGCGCTAATTCAACGGATAAAAGGTGGATATGCCTTTTGTCTTCGGCACCAAGCCTCTTCCTCTTACTCTTCCCTTCCACCAGCAGCATGAGATCCCTCTCCTTCCTCCCGCTCGTTTTCGCCTTCGCCGCTGCCCTTCCCGCCGCGAGACAGACCGAGACGACGTGCACGACCCGTTGGTCCGGTATTAACGAGCTGATTGAGGACCTGGAGGGGCGTGTGAGAGTCGGTTAGTCCTTCTTTCCTTACCTTTTCTTTTCCTTTCTTATGAACGGAATCCTATCCCTGCTTTCTTTATTTATTTTTTCTGGTTTACTTGCTTGCTTCTTTTGGTTGAACCACGAATGCTAACGACCCGACCGGCAGCGGACCCAACGTTCCTCACGTCGTTCTACGGCTCATCTAGGTAAGATATTCCCCGTCCTGGCGCTGACCGCTGACGCTGACTCGGATTTAGCACGCTGAACTGCGGTGGCGTATCCTACCAGACCTACGTCGATAATATCCTGGCTGTGATCGCGACGCCGGATTCGTGGTGCAGTCTCAATGGGTACGCTACTTCCTTCTTCTCTACTACCTCCATTCGACTTCCTTTCGCGCGTCTTGATTCGCGCTGTCGAGTATGTTCGATTCTGCAGCGCTAACTTACTTTCTTCAGGGACGGATTTGGTGGGTACGAGTGTGAGATTAGCTATCTCTGATCTGGAGAATCCCGGTGGGGACAAGGTGGGGAGGTTAAATGGACAGGTTACAGTGGTCATGGTATCTGTTTAGATACATTTTTGGTTTGGGCTGCATGTTTAAAAGATACAATTTCTTTCAACCATTACTAAGGATCATACAGCGATGACAAGAGATAGACCGTCTCTACTTCGCACCTGTGTGCCTCCTTACGTTTCCTCGCGTGAAAAATAGACCCCACCCTTCCCCATCTTGGCGTCCTGCTCGAGATCATACGCCGTCCGCACGCCCACCGCGCCGAACGGCACGGTGCGATACACGCTCTCTTCCGCGCGCGCGCGGCGCTCCTCGACACGGTAGCGTTCCTTCAGCTCCGCCGCGGTCTGCTCCCCGCCCGCGAGCCTGTACGCGCGATTCAGCGCCCACGTCCCCCACGCGTGCGTCCCCGGGAGCATCTGCACTGCCTTCAAGAACGGGAACGCCGCGTAGAAGCTCGCCCACGCGGCCGTGTACGCGGTGACCGCCGCGCTCTTCAGCGCGAGCTCCGGCACGAGCGTCACGGGCGATGCGCCGCGCGGGTTGGCGGAGCGGAGCGAGAGCGAGCCGACGCGGAAGGACGCGGTCGCTGCGAGGACTTGTCCCTTCGGGCTCTTGACGAGGAGGCGGAAGTAGCCGTCGCCCGCGGCGGCGGGGACGTGCACGAGCGCCGTCTCGCGCGCGCGGTGGTCCTTCGGGGCGCCCGCCGAGTCGAGGAACGCGCGGACCTCGCGATCGTACTGCGCGCGCTGCTTCCCGTCGAGCGTGTCCCATTTTCCTGCGGCCACGGGCGTCACGTCGATTTCTTTCCCGACTGTGCCACCGAGCCACGCGCCGAGCGTCCACCCGAGGAGCCCCGTGCGCCAGCCGCGGCGCTGCAGGGAAAAGGTGCGCCCTGCGGGGAGCGACATGCGCCCGAGGATGGTAATTGGGACGAGCGTCGCGGTGCCCTGGTAGTACACCCACGGGCGTGTGTGCCGCACGGTCGAATAAGCCGCCCCCGGGACGTAGTACGGTTCAGCGTCGTTGAGCGCGTGGAAGGTGGAGACCACGGCGTGACCGACTTGGGCAGGTATCGAGCTGCTGGTACTCTCTTCTGGTTCCGAATTGCGCGTTCTGTGTGTCGACATGGTGGTGCAGAAGGAAGAGGGAAAGTGAACCGTTAATGACATCATCATTTCGCGATCACGTGTCACAGTCTCGGTCGCGTGATATGCATGGTCCACTTCAGAGAGCCCAGGTTCTCTCGCGGGAGCACGCATATCAGCTGGCAGCGGTCAGTGGAATTTCTTCTGGGTGTTGCATAGACGTAACCTATATCGAATGCACGAGATTTCATAGGCAGACGCAGATTGAATGCGCAGCTGCGACAAATGTATTACCTAGCGAACTAAGTGCTGAGTCTATGACGAAATCATTGAACAGATTCTTCGCTCTGCAACTCTTGCATTTGCGTAGCTTGATAGCTGACCTGAACTAAATTCCTTTTTTCATTGTTCCTCCGCGCGACTGCCCGAGTGTATTTCTACATGAGCCTCTCCTCAAAAGAACTTGTAAGTAATGAGGACCCACGAGCGCCATGATATTTGAGAGCTCTGTCGGATGGCCAGGAGCCCGAGGCATAACTACTGTGACTGCGGCGAGGATCGAATTCAGCTATAGCTCCATTTATATCAGAGAATTTTATATGTGGGCCTTCTTTTCCATAGCGTGTCTTAGACAGACACTTCAACATCAAGCTCATGCTCCTTCTTATCTAATAGCTTTGTCGACCGGACGGCGGGAATTGAGAATCAATGGCTGCCAGGCAGATCTCGTCCTCGTTCAACTTGACCGTATATCATGACAAATATATACAAATCCCTGTCGAATAAACTCAAGCTTTCACTTAAAACCTACTACGCTCCGTCGTCAGTACCCAAAGCTGGGAGCATGGGAGCTTCCGCGCTTACCATTTCATCAACGGTTGCAAGGGCACAAAAGAGAATCACAAAGTTTCAAGCTTTCCGGAAACAGATGTAATGCTGCTGTTAGCATCATTAAAATTACTACCCGCTCTCCGTACGCGGAAGGGGATAAGCTGAAAGGGGGCTGAGCCAAAGGCATGTAAACTGTAAACGAAAGCCGTCCATCTCGTTACTAAGAGAACAAATAATTCCAGTGGCCGAGGCGGACTGATGGTTAATTGTATTGATCGCATCGAGTGCGCGCTTGCCAGGTTTGCAGTTTCGCTGGGGGTGCGAAGCCTGTATTTCCCTCGTTCTCAGAATTCTTTAGAGTGTTTTTCTCCCAGCACGCTTGTAGGTGCACCCGTAAGAGGCAAAGCCTGCAGACAAATCAAGAAACCACACTCGAATGTAGGCCCACAACGGCTCTCCATGAACGTGAGGGGATTTGAAGGGAACTCTCTGCCGCCATAAAATGCAAGAAACGTCGGATTCGACCAACGCGAGCTTCGGGGAATCCCGGAAGAAAAAGAGCACCATCAATGCAAGGTATACCATCGGTAGGAATCGAACCTACGTCCCACACGGATTGTGCTTATATAGTATAAGAAGCGAGGGGAATCTGCCACTAATACACGATGGTTTCCTTCCTAGCTCCTAGCCCGAGTTATCTCTAAGCGTTTATCAAACGAAGACTGGCGAGAGCGCAGGATAATGTTAATATGTATATCAACATCCTAGAGCCGGCCGCAAGTACTATTAGGTATCCGTAAGCGAATGTCGGAGCAAGGGCTCGGCGAGCTTGGATATGTTCGAGGGCGCGAGGGACGCTCAAATTCGTGTCCGCGGGAGGGAGGCGATCGACGCGAGGAAAGAGGGTGCCGTCGCTGTTGATGGATTTGTTAGGGATTCCCATACGACTGAGGGGCATTGGAACACAAACCGGCGCAGGTATCTCGGCCATAGGGAGAATATTTCCCTTCGTCCAGGATCAAATCTGCTGAGACCAATTCTGCAGCCCGTACAAGGTGGGCCGTCCGATTGGAAGGCCCGTCAGGCAGCTGCGGCGTGCGCAGACATTGTGTAACAATGGGTTCTGGGGTAACCACAGAACCAAGAAGTAGCAGTCACCCATCCGACGTACCCCCGTATTCTCCTTTCTATATTTTGGAGTGCGTCGCTTCCGAGCCGGCATGCATGGTGTTGTGGATGTAATCCCCATGCTCCTCCACATCGCACTCATGCTATTCCTGGCAGGACTCGTCGCATTCTCATTCCGACAACGGCATCATGTGGGCTCATCCGCGAAATCTTGGCGATCGACAATACCGCCCAGATTCCGTTGGGGAGCTCCATTATGATGCGGTTCATTGGCATGGAATGGGGAATGTAACGAGGCCACCGAGGAGTAGCATGAGGGAGGTGTAGAGGGGCAGTGGAATCAAGTCCACAACACCGTGCATGCTAAACCGGCGCACTCCCGAAATATACAACTGAGAACACACCAGCACGTTGGATAGGCGGTCGCCACTTCTGCGTTCGTATGGAAACTCTGGAGCCCATAGTTAGAGCAATGTAGTCGAGACGGCGAAGGATCAGACGCGCAGAGAATAGACTGGACGGTCCTAGGAGAGGCAATTCATCAATTAGTGCTCACGGTTCCGATGATGTAGGGGAATATAGTAGACTCAGCAGGCCGATCATATACGGTTATCAAGTTCTCCACCATTGCGGGCGATGGAAGCATCTATGCGGCGGGCCATCGAGAATATCCCTGAACTCAAGTGTGGAAAATGGAAATTACAACAATGACGAACAAAGGAGGAAGTTCACAAGCGTACTCTGGTATTTAGGCAGCTCCAGCTCGGGATCCTGGGCTCCTCGAGGAGAATTTGTGGTGAGGGGAGGTACATAGCGGTTGTGGGCGGTTGTGGGTGTAAAACAAGCTGGGTAGGCATCAGCGCTCAGCGCCTGGTGTGATAGCCGTCGCCAACGTTTCGGTCTACGCGGCCCACAGGCACGAAAGTGGACGATGGAGTGTCTAGTAGATTTGTCAAGAGGATTTTCCTGTTTACCCTGTTTTCGCTCGATCCATTCCATGGCTCGCCGTTGCAACTCGGCGATCAGTTCCGGCGATCATTTGAATCACAGATTGTCGGCGGCTTGCTTGGCAACGCACCTCATCTTCTCCAATTCCACCTTCCGTGGCTCTCGATCTCCACTCTGTCGTTTGGTTTATCCCATTTTCTCCATGTCAGCGTGCTCGCATGTCTTCACTCCCCGTGACTGTTAGGTCCTTGGGTGACTCTGTTCTTTCACCCATCCTTGGCTGTGTTCGGCAGATGGCAACGGTGATCTCGAGCGCGACTCGGAAGCGGCAACGAATGTGCTTGCCAACCTTGGGCGCACGACGATCAGCATTATGACGCAGGAGAGAAAATGCCTACGGAAGGACCGGAAGGACCCATGGATAAGAGTAGGATATGGTGCGCCGTTCTTGAAGGTCGGAATCAAGTCTCAGGCCTACACACATGCGTAGACACTCAAGCCCAATTAAAGGCCGGCCAATCCCGCCGCCTTATCTCGTCCGTTGGCATGCGCAACCTACATCCGAAAATAATAACCCATGTGCACAGTGCAAATTTGAGCAGATCAACGATGTCAAGATGGCATCGACTTGGCGCTTTGCCTGTGATATAAACCCCAGGACCATACGTCGATCGCTGGCCCTTCCCCCACCATGTCGTCTGGCGCGACAGGTGAATTAATACCTCTGCTGAGAGCGAACCTCATCCCCTCTCACGTAGTTCGTGAGTGGAGAATCTGCTCATGCCCGTGATTGCTAATTCCCTTCAGTTGTTGGTTTGACCTGGATTCTCTATGATTACTGTCGGTGAGCCCTCGCTGCCGAGCTTCATACCTCTCACATTGGATATTTAGTTATCACCCTGGAGGATGAGGTCAGTCCTCCTCATCCCCCGCGTTTCTCTGAGCTAAAGGCGACATGATTCGTAGATTCAATATATATGGGTACACGCGATTTGAATCCCTGTTCCTCCCAGTCCGGCTCATTTATTCAAATTTTATCTAGACTCAGCGCCTCAGCGTCAGCAAATTAATGTTTCTTTGGGTGCGGATCGTTCAATGACCGACGACCGGGCTGCTGATGCCATTGGTGCAGATCCGATATTACAGGTTTGGTGGTTGTTTCTCCGAGAAACGTGTTTCCAACTGCTCATGAATTTCTAAAGTATTGCACTCCTATTATTCGACGTAATCCAAATACACGTCTTCGCCCGGCCTGGGATAACTTCAAACAACCTGTACGATTCCCACAATACGCTGGGTGCCCAACAACTAATCCTGTCATGTCGTGTGGCCCAGCTGCGTGGCTATGGACACCATTATCCGCGTGGTGGGCGCGGTGTCGCTGTGGAGCGTCGAGATAATTATGCAGCTCCGAGTTGTTGCGCTGTTCGGCTGCTCAAAACGAGTGCGTCCTGCCCCGTTCCCTTGCTATTCGGAGAATCACTTATGTTTCTTTACTTGTTAGGTTGCAGCGATCAACCTCGTGCTGTTCGTTGGATCTATTGCGAGCTTCATGTGGATCCTGATATTCGACCACGCCCGACGCGCCTCCGTCATTGCGACTGCCATCGACCTCGGCCTGCCAGAGTGTCCGGCCGTGCATTCTGGAATAGAATGGGCTCAGTGGGTCCCAGGTGCGCGATACAATTGCTTGTCTAATTACATAAATGCCGACCCAGCGCATTGCGTGCGCAGCAACTATTTATGAAGGGATCCTCTTCGGATTCGCGCTCTTCAAGACATTTGAGACGACAACGGTGTGGTACCGCACGGACGCTAAATTGCCGTTGTATACAGTCCTCCTTCGGGACAACATCCTTTATTTCTTTGGGTACGTGGCATGCTCTTCGGTGGTTCTGTATTCTAATACCTTTGATGTAGTATCGCTGCACTCCTCGTGTTCAATAACGTGAGTGTCTCTGGGCCCACGCATTCTCACGAACTGACTTAATGTACTCCGTAGCTCATGGTTGCCGTCGTACGCACTGTGACTTCTCCAAGTATTCCTGGGAATTAACAGCCAGGTCAATCAAGGACGTAACACACATCCCGTGGTTCAGCTACGGGTCTGTATAGCTCTTCTCCCGAAATTCCTTATCTCATTCTCTGGATATATAGCCCGTTCCACGCCGCCGTTGGAATCATGACTACGCGCATGCTCCTCAACCTTCGCAAGGTAGCCGCAACCGAGCTCGACCTCACCACGTTGCCGAACAACGTGGCCCCGGGTACCATGGGCAGCAGTGTCCACTTCCGGAGGCCTGGGGACCTCGAGAGTAATCAATAGCATTAATGGACGAGTTAATGTAAAATCTTGTATTATTGTTACAATGGCCGTGGTTTAGGCGGGTTAATGGTTTTGGGGGCATCTCCCTGTGTCAGTGGGTGTGAAATGGTGATTGTTTTATTTTTCCTGTGCTGATTAAAGCCTGATTTTGGCTGATTTCGCTAGTTGAATTCGGGCCAGTTCCTTTCGCCGGCAACGTCCGGCGATCATCAGAGCCGCATAGCCACAGGCGTGGTTTTCATCTACGCCCAGTACAACTTGTACAAGGAGGGGTCGAATCGATATTCGACGGCACCTGTGATAAACACCTCGCACATAAATACTGCGCCGCAAAAGCATAGCTAGTGGATTTTACGGTGTGGAGCAAGTCTGGGTACACGTCGGTACACGTAGACATATAGGTGGCCATGGTCGGCACACGTAGTAGGGTACGTTGCGGCTCCGTACTTCATTCAATATAACCGAGAACCCATGACTCGAAGAAGTACCAATATGTCCATCAAACCGCAGCTGAGATAAACAGGGATTTGTACCCGTCGCATCTCTGACCGCAACCACCATCTCTTTCCTGGCAGAATTACATTGATAGGTAATCCCTTCACCATGGACTTCGATATTCGCGGCCATCTACAGAGGCACGTCTTTAGACTCGTTTTAGGTAGCGCTCGTCCGCTAATCATGTTTGCAGGATGGATGGCGCTTATCTGCAGCCCGCACAGCGGTTCTTGAAGGAATCGTTCCAGGAACATCGCTTGATGACGGTAAGAAAACCCGGAGACAGGTCCCATTCATCCCTCACAGTTTTCCATGCAGTCGATGCTCGCTGTGTTTGCAGTGGCGAGTTTCGTGCCCATCGTCTCAGCAGTGTAAGCACCGCCAAAGCCTTACCATTGCGATGTTTGACGTTCATCGCAGAGCTCTGGCATTATTCACCTTCATCCTTGCCGCTGCCGGATTTTTGGTAACCCTTGCCGCGCTGGGTACGTCGCATCGCATGTCTTTAGGTTCGATCAGTAATTCACTCACATTCCGCGCTGGTAGGCCTCCTGCTTTCAATTGCCCTATCCATCACATTCGTTCTTGCTGTCATTACCACAGGCGCTGTTTGGGCGATAGATTCCCTCACAACAAAGACGAACGCTTCTGTCACGGAGCCCACGACAACCAATCCGGCTGGTCCCACCGTCGCGGACTACCACATCTACCTCCAGCGCGGGTACGCGGCCCTCGAGAGTATCCGCCGGAGAACCCCGGGGTGGAAGTCCAGCCTCCTGGCCTTCGCCCTTTTCCGGAACCTTTTTGCCCGCATCTTCCTGCCCCGCGTAGTGCGATACCATCCATTCTACCCGTATGTTTTCGGCTCCGACCGCACTCCTCATCCCCTCAAGTGGGTTTTGGTGGATGCCATACACTTCATACAGGTGTCCCTCGTGTCTATTGCTCTGCCTCTATGCGTGCTCCTCGCGCTGTCGCCGTCCATCCGTTCCGCCGCTGGCAAGAGAATCGAAGAGCTCTGGACATCGCCGGAGCCCGCCGGTACCGCTCGTGCTCCTACGGATGCCCCGCGTGCTCCCGTTGATTCAGACATCCGCTCCTCCATCCAGCGCGGACGCTCCGTACTCAACCGTATCATCTCGGCGATACCAGGCTGGAAGTCTAGTCTCCTGGGCTTCGCCCTCTTCCGGAACCTTTTCGCCCGGATCTTCCTCCCGCGCGCAATGCGACACCATCCGTTCTACCCATATATTTTCGGCTCCGACCGCACGGCTCACCCCCTTAGGTGGGTTTGGGTGGACACCATAGACTCTATCATCGAGTTCGTCATGCCTTTCGCGGCTACGGCCCTGCTCACAGCATGCGGGCTGCTCATCCTGTCGCCATCTGTCCGCTCCGCCGCCCGCAAGAAAATCCAGGAGTTCTGGCCCTCCTCCGCGCCCACCGAGGCCGAGCCTCGTTCCACCGACGCTCACTCCTTCATCCCGCGCGTTCGCGCCGTGCTCAGCCGCATCCCCCGTGCGACTCCAGGTTGGAAATCCATTCTCCTGGCCTTTGTCCTCACGCGAAACTTCATTGGGCTCGGTTGGCCGTTCCGGTTGGTGGCGGCACTGGGATCAGCGGTAATGACCTCAGAGGTCCTAACGGCAGGCGTGCTTTTTGTGCTCTTGTCGTCGTCCATGCGCTCCGTCGCCGAGGGGAAATCTGCGGCGCCGTCAGCTGTTGAAGTGCCCGTCGATGCGGCTGCCCGACAGCCGCCCCACAGCCCGGAAACGCCAACGGAACCGGCGCAGGAACACGAAATGGAGTCTCCCGCCATTGCCGCAGATGGCGCCACAACCACTGCCGTCTCGACGTCCGCCGGGAACAGCGGCGAAGGTGTGCGCCCCCGGAATGTCCATGTGGCAGCCTAAAACTCTCTTCTAACCCCATGCTTCATCATTTTTTTATATGGATGGTGAGATAGCTCTAACTTATTGTCAGCGGGACGTTTGTCTCTTTACTATACGCTCGGCGTGAAATTGAACTCTTTCTCGCTGTTTTGAATAAGGTAGTCAAAAAGACTTCAACTTTAGTTGTCCTGGGGCTTGCGCGTGAATTAGGGCTCAATATTGCTCCGATTCACAACCATGAAGCAAGCTCAAGTTTGCGCCTCGAAATGAACGGCATTGCGCGCAATTCGACATTTCTAATACTCTGCGCCTTGCTGCGCTGCGACGCCGCAGGCTCCAGGGAACTATTTATGTACAGTCAATTCCACTATGAAAAAAAGATCATCCATGTCCATTCGTGGTTTGTGATACGACGAGGGAGTTCTCTTACACCCGCCTCGTGCCCTGCTGCGAAATACCACATATCGCTCCAAGCCTTCTTTTCCCGACAGGCAAACCCCTCCTCGGGAAGAGCACCTATGGGAGCATTGCGATCAGTCCCCTGGAGGGCCTAAACACTGACAGACAAGAGCGTCGGGGTCCGTAGTCTGCGCGAAGAAGGTAATATTGGAAGGAAAGCGCACGGAATCGCAAAGGGGCAGAATCATTCTGCGCGGTGCAGGAGTGATGAAAGTGGCGTATCGAGGAGCAGGAGCAGCACGCGGCGATGGAGGCGCAGGTATGTATACCCAAGGGAGTTGGAGGCGCTCTGCGCAATATCCTTGCCTCTGCACACGCCGGAGACGAAGGAGCGGACCAGGCAGGCGGGTAGGCACCCCACCCGTCCCTGTCTGCCGCCAGACCTCGCTGTCTGCCACTCCCCTTCTACGTCTGCATCACGACGGACGTGCATTTACTGGTTTCCGCAGACCACGAGTAGCAAGCAGAATAGGCGTTGCGCTTGAGATGAGACACCGCGCGTCTGTGTACCTCTCCCCGCCCCCAGTATGTCCTCGTCCTCATGATGCACGGGATCAACGTCCACTGGTAATCGGGGCGTGGGCCTCGACTGCAGAACTGCGATCGAGGCGTATCGAGCTCCACGCCAGGGTGAATGCGCACGAAGGCCGCCGGTTCGCGGAATTGAGACGTCTCAGAGAGGCGCTGTGCAGTCGAACGTCCCAGCACCGGGCCCTGCCCACAGCACGCCCTCGTCCAGATTTCGTCGCGTCCTCTGTAGAGCAGCTGAAGCTGGGCTCCTCCGCGCCCCAACCCGCCGCCGAAAGATGACGCAGCCTCCGGTGGCAGTACTAAGGAGAAGAGTAGCAGACGAAAGGCGGCCGCCGGTGTGCATCTCGGACCATGGCATCTGAAGGTGCAGGCATAAGGTGAAAACCCGCTCGTCATAGGGGCGCGTCCCACGGGAGCAACGTCATCAAGCGCTATGCAGCCCCCCCCTTACGCGCTGTTCCCCTCCGGCACCGCGCGTTCGCCCGCAGCCCATCGCCGCCTTCGAGGAGCAATGCTCGTCCGCACCACAAAGAGTCACCGTAATCCTCCAACACCAGGGAGCAGAAGAAGGGCGTGAGGCGCGTCGTGCACCCCCATGGGTAGTACAGCCGCTTGCCATCGGGGGCATGAGCACCGACAACGTAACCGCGATTGAGAGTATCTCGACCCGGGTGAACGCGGAAGCCCAGGTCTCGCCGCGCGCGCGAGGACCGCTGCTGCCCGACGACGACGACGTAATGGTACATCGTGATATGGGGAGGAAGCACCGGTGGCAGCGTCGTCATTGCTATCTCTTGAAACGTGCAAGTTGGCCGGATCCAGGCAACGATGGGTGGATGACGTGGCAGGCGGGTATCTGCAGACGCAGAGGACAGACAGGCGAGCGCCAGGACCGTCCGTCACCGTGTTCGCCGCGCTCGCCCATGACACCGAACGCCGACGTAAAAGTTCTAGACGCATGAAGAGACGACGATGGGAGATGACGTGGCGAGCGCCATGAGGGGAACCGCCGGCGGAGGGAGAGGCGATGGAGCTGGGACGGTGGGACATCATGAGCGGCAGCGCCTCATTGGGCTGTGGCAGCGAAGCGGGAAGGGCGCGCAGCTGACGCTCGATGGACGGGCGAAGATCCCGATACAGCCGTCGCCGCTATCCACACGGCCGCCCGCGGGAGCTAAGAGATGAGACCCGCCGTGGGTGGGCGGCATGGCGCCGGGGTCTCAGCGCGGCGGAGGCGGAGGGATGATTTGAGGGAGTGGCGCCTTGCAGCTGGAAGATCGAGGGGCGCTAGCTTGGTATCGGAGGCGCATACAGGCCAGCATGAGGAAAAGGAGGCCGTGGAGGTGCGGGCGACGGTCCGCGTGCATAGAAGCTGCGGGAGAGGACGATAGGGGATGACGTAGCAGGCGAGTATACACCGACGCAGAGATGCAGGGAAAGGCAGTGGAGCTCGGTACACCGCGATCATCGTGACCGGAGGCGCGTCTTCGGGCGGGTGGCTGGAGGCGGAAGCTGGTGGAGAGGTTCCGGTGGGTGAAGATAGCGATGGCGGGGCGTCGTGGAGGAGAAGTAGCTGAGCGGCAACTCTGTCAACTTGAGCGGGGCGCTTCATCGGGCGGGGGACCTGAAGCGGAAGTGCTGCACGCTGGAAGGTGCAGGTGTCAAGAGGCGATGGGGCGTGATGAGGATGCGGGGAAGCAAGTCCCGACGGGGGCCTCAGCCTCCATGGCGATGTGCTTACGCTGCAATCAGGAGCATGCGTTATTGCTGGCGCTGAGGCTACGCGCAAAGATCCAGTCCATCCGTGGCGGGGCGGAGGCGCCGAGGGGTACGCGAGGTATTCGAGCGCGCGGGGCCTCGCGGCGGGACGATCGAGGATACGAAGGGGGGGTGGGGACCGCATGCCAGCGCGACGGAAAGCAGGGCGGGGCATGTGGACGAGGTCGTCCTGTGCGGATAGACGGAAACGTCCATGTCTTGATGCCGAAGCGCGCTGTAATGGATGTGGAGGCGGCGGTAGCGCATCGGACGCGCGCGATGCGGGCGCTGGCGGTAGGGAGGGACGCGCGGGTGTGCAGCGTTTGGCCGCAGGTGGTTTCTGGGACACGATTGGTCGTAGATAGCGATATCGTCTCTGCGGCGACACTTTTGAGGGTCCACCGCGGAGAGGGGACAGCAGTCCTCGTGCGCGGTTTGCGCCAAAAGTCTTGAGGAGCGAAGATAGTGGAGTGCGGACAGGTGGAGGGGCCGTATGCTCTGTGCGCTAAAACATCGAGGTCGCCGGTCGGAAATCCCAATTAAGGAGACGCCTGTCGAGAGGAAGGGACGCCGGGAGTCGAGGCGCTCCCAGCTCGCTGGGACGCGCATGAAGCCCGGGAGAGCTGACGCCCCGACGCACACGGTGCGTCAAAGGACATTCCCTGCGGAACACAGGAAGGCTGGGGGATGCAGGGAGCCTGCAGCATGCGTGGCGAGCCGGAGGCGAACGCGGGGGTGGACGTCGTAGGGGAATCGATTGAGGTTTGGACGGAGAGCGGCGACGTAAGCGAATCGGCCGCGGCGTGGCGCTCTGCGGCGGCGATGAGAGCACGCCACGCGTAGGGCCACACGCGGAGGAGGGGCGCCAGGGTGGGTCGCGGGACGAGGACCATGCCCGCCGGAAGTGGGACTCGGCATGACGCGCTCACGCACACTGCGTGTGCTGCAGAAGCCGCGGGATTCGCGCTGAGCGCGACATTTGCTGTCGTACCCGCCCAGGCCCAGCCCTTCGCGTCGGATCGGGGAGAGCAGCACTAGCGCATGCGGGCTATTAGCCCTACGCGGGGATCCAAGGAAGAGGTGATGCCTTGCTGTTCAGAAGACGAGGAGGGTCTAGTAGCTCAGGAAATGGGCAGACGGCTGGCATGATAGTATGAGAGTGAGAGCGAGACGAGCCGCTGGAACACGCACCGGTGGAGCGATATATGCTCAGGGTCGTCCAGACACGGGCAAGATCGATGCCAGGTACCCTCTCCACCCGATCGAGTTACAGTCTGGGATGATTGTGCGTCAGAGCGCGTAAACGGCAGACAGTGATAATAGCGCACCATCCGCGGCTTTGAGAGCTATCAACTGGACCGGCGATCTCGGTGGGAATTCAGGAAATTTTTTAAAGGTCTGCCGTAGACCTAATATGGCTCAGATCTCAAGGATTCAAAGAGACGTACGGCGTGCCGAGTGTGGCGAGATCTCGCAATACTCCTGATTGTCTATCTGTGACGATTCTGAAGCGACAGCTTCAACGAAAGGTTGCTATCTTGTCCTGAAATTCTCTTCCCGCTATGACGCCGAAAAGACTGAGAGTAGAGCAAAACATTGAGCAAGGCGAGTCAGAGCGGGTCCGTGCGTCTCAGATACTGCGTTGTGCGGTCTGGTTTCATCGCAGAGCGGTATGTAGTAAGGTCAGAGCGATGTGGTTTCGACAAGAGGCGAAACGGCACACGTGACGTTCACCTTTTTAAAAAGTTTTAAACAACGCCCACCTACTTCGGGTTCTACCTTCTCGCGTCTTTCTATCGTGGAATATGGCTTGCAACGGAAACTACACACAACGAGGACACTTCTGGTTATTTGGCTGCTCGGAAGCGGTTCCAGACTCAAAGCATCGCGACCTCCGCGAGGCCGTGGCACTGCGGATTTTCTGCTAGTCGTAGCGCTCCACATTTTTGAGCAACAGAGCCGTCGTCGACCAGTGGCAGGTCGTTCTCGTTGCTTACGTTCCCAGCGAAATCATCGGAGAAAGACGGGGGTTCGACTCCCCTCGACGGAATTTGCTGGAAAGCTTTTTTTTTGTTCTCAGCGATTTTCTTTATCTCCCCTGATTTCGGGAATTTACAGGGTAGGAAGCCGTCGTCAACCAGTGGCAGGTCATTCTCAGACGTAACGCCCATGCCCCCGTTTACATGAGAAAGCTGGGTTCGACTTCCCTCTGCGGCGATGAGCTGAAGTGTCTTTTCAGCGTGTACTATTTGTCCGGGCTTATTTCAAGTCAATTATAGGATAAGAAGCCGGCGTCGACCAGCGGAAGGTCATTCTCGCAATGTGGCACATGTCCCAGGTCATCCGAGAGAGCCGGGGGTTCGACTCCCCTCGCCGGCATAACACCGGGCAAAAGCAAAAGTTTTTTTTTGCCTTCTAACCACCCGTTTCTGCGCAACTTACCTCTGGCAAATTCTAGGCTACGAAGCCATCGTCGACCAGTGGAACTTGAAGGTCAATCTCGCAACGTAGGTCACCAAGCACGTCCTCCTACACGAGAGAGACGGGGGTTCGATTCCTCCCGATGGCATTAGCAGGAGATCGAGCTCTTTTTTCTCCCAGCTTCCACCTCGTGCGCCAGCCTGAATCAATTCGGGCGAGGTTACGGGATAGGAAGCCGTCGTCGACCAGTGGAAGGTCAATCTCGCAACGTAGCTTATGAAGCTCTTGAATTGCAATGGGGAAAGACGGGGGTTCGATTCCTCCCGATGGCATAAGCAGGAGATCGAGCTCTTTTTTCTCCCAGCTTCCACCTCATGCGTAAGCCTGCATTAATTCGGAGGAGGTTATGGGATAGGAAGCCGTCGTCGACCAGTGGCAGATCAATCTCGCAACGTAGCTTATGAAGTTCTTGAATTGCAATGGGGAAAGACGGGGGTTCGATTCCTCCCGACGGTATGCGCTGCAAGGATTCGTATCTTTTTGCTCCCGAGCTTTATTTCCATTTGACTTATTTGAGAGCAATTGCAGGCTGTAAAGCCGTTGTCGACCAGTGGCAGGTCATTCTCGAGATGTCTCATCTGTCATCCAGGAACAATGGGGGTTCGACTCCCTCGACGGCATATGGCGGCTGCATTGATTTTTAGTGTTTCTTAACCCAACTGCGGGGTTCTACAGCGTCGCACAGGTTCTTACAATGTAGCTTAACAATGACGCGTATGCGGATGTCCCAAGCAACTCAGATACCGTGGGTTCCCAGCAACTCTGCCACTGCCTTTACACAACCTTTACAGCACTATCAGCGGAAGTATTCTTACATACATTTAAAAGCTGCTGATGCGCGGATGCAATGAGGGAGTTGCTTGACGCGAAGCACTGCCTTGTTATCTAGACCTAGATAAGAGGCAAGTCTCGCTGATATCGATGCTCTTCACATCCAGCTTCCTCCTCACCCCGCTAGACCTCAAATGCCATCCCCACGTGCACGGAGTCCGCTCACGGCCGCGAAGATGTACGTGCTTTGTTGGAACGTAATAGCTCATCCACTGACCCGACCCCACATTAGCCATGGTACAAATCCCGTTCCCGCTTTAGAAGAGATAACTCGTCTGACGTTCAAACCTCCCAGGCTTCCTGTGTGTCCTGGACTTGGGGTACGCGTATCCCATCTACTGCACTGCTCTGTTTCCGCATTACTTATTCAAGCCGCCGTCAGATATGTGTGCTTATATGTAGCCATATCTCTCACACAAGAGTGAGTACGCTGATTCATGACCTTCGCATTCTTATTGGCTGTAGCATTACTAGCATACCCCTCGCTTGGCTTCCCGAACTGTTGTGCATTTTCGCGGCCCTTCTCGCCGTGTATCATTTGAACATGATTTGGCGGTGCTGGCGGATTCACAGAACCCAGAAGAAGCAGGCGGCGGCGGCGGCGGCGGCAGCGGCAGCAGCACCGATTCCATCTACTATGGCTCCAACCCCTGCAGTTCCCGTTTGAAATGTTTACGTTCATGTCTTACTGGCCTGGACACCGAAGTTGTATCTAAAAAGTTTGTATTCTACCATCCAGTCAGCTGCGGCTTCAGGAGGACGCGTACAGGGGAGCCGCGAGGCGTTGCAATTCCGTGGACTTTACAGCCGATGGTAGTACGCGGTTGGTTTTTTTCCTGTTTGGGATGTTTCCAAGGAATTCCCCATAACTCAGTCAGTTCTTAACAGATTTGCATAAAACCTAATGGAGATCCTTCTTGCGAGCCTGCTTTCATTCGCAGAAGGCACGGGTTCGAATCCCCCCCGACGGCATAGCACGGGGGTCTAAAACTTTGTTTTACTCTCAACATCCTTTTTTTCTGACTTGACCTAAGGGCAACGCAACCGTCGTCGAACATCGGAAGGTCCTTCTCACCGTGTAGCCTAGAAACTTTTGGTCGCAGAGAGAATGAGGTTCGGTTAATTTATCAATTTCTGCCGACGGCCTAGTTGAAGGTGAACGAATGCTTTTCGCTCTCAGTGGTCTTATTTTTGACTTCCCTCGGGGCTATTATAGGGTATGAAGTTGTCGGCCAGTGCCAGGTCATTTTGTGCTCTTAGTATCTGATTTATCAGAAACCAAGCATCGAGCGTCGCGGGCTCACAGTACCGATAGCTTTGGCAATGTCATTTTTTTTCGAGCTCTCGGCCTTTCTCGGGACCTGATGGATTTTATCAGGCTACGAAATCGTCGTACCACATCGGCAAATCCTCCTTGTCGCTTCGTGCACTCCCGACAGAACAGATGATTGCAAATGAAAGATTGGTGTACATAACGCCAACGCCAGGACCAACGGAGGGGTACAAGCTGACATCAGAGCGTTAGCTCGCAACTAAGATTTGATTGACCGGCCAGTGGCCAATAAAATTGTTCATATTCACACGACCGTGGGCATATCGCATTCGGCGGCCGACCTGATTCTGTGAGTTCTCCCCTTTTGATACCGTTTTCCTTCCTCAATGTTTTGCCATAGGAGCCTGTGACTCAGTTGCGGAATTGCCTCTAGTGCCTCTAGTGCCACGTCTCATACTGGTACTAACAGTACAGGCAGACCCATGCGCGCCCTGGTCAGTCTTCTGAAATTTATCATCAACGGTGTATTGATAACTTTATCCCACCTGGTGGCCGATGAGCGGCCGTCACCATCTTCTTCGCCCACTCTAAATGTTAATCTTCGAAGTATCTCTTCTGGTTGACACAAGCTCGCGAACGTCGCGCTTCAAATTCTCCCTTTGGCCTTAACGAATGAACCTTCTCAGACGCTGTATGATCTTCTCTAAAACATGCTTGGGAGCGACCAACCCTAACAATTCGGCACCCCAAAGATACTCAAAAGATGAGCTTTTATCTTTAACGCTGGAAATTAGGTTCGAAATGAGACAGTTTTTTTAGTGGCATCACCATCTTCTCGTCTTCTCTCACAATCCGTCTGTCAGCCAACAATCTCTCGCGGATTTCCGCGTGGCATGATCTGGGATTCAGTTCTGATGCCGAAATTCGCATCCGATGACCACCCCTCGCCCCCGGCTTTCTCATGTCCCGCTCAAAATCGAACATTAGGAACAGTATCCGCGACGACGATTCCACGGACGTGAGATGGGCTCAAGGTCATTTAAATCAACTGCTTTGTGAACCTGATTTTTCTTTCCCTCGCAAAGAATCGTTCAGCACCATGGATCCTGTTGCAGGCCCTCCCCCTGGCTTCCTGATCGTGGACTTGTCAGTACCATTCCTCTTGTGGCATTAATGCCGCTAACGATCCGTAGCTCAGGACCACTGGTAACTTCAATTGGTGGATTGTGCCCTACATATTAAATACCACTCGCAGCTTTTGTCCTATCTCTTGCATTGGGGACTGTTCGGTGCTCTGTCGGTTCAATTGTGTAAGCCGCCTTTGACCTTGTCCAACCGGATATCTTCTGAAGCACTCCAGATCTTTATTATCAGGCCTTCCCCAACGACAGGCTGGGAACCAAGTGCCTGGTTTATATCGTATACACCATCGAGTTGGCGGAGACGATTTTATTAACTCACGACGCATTTCAAACGTTCGGATACGGCTTTGGTGACATTTCAGCACCCAGCAAGATAAACCTCGGCTGGTTGGATCTTCCTGTTACAAGCGGACTAGGTAATTTTCGGGCCCAGGGTGACTTGCTCCCCATTAACGTTGTGTCTAGTTGGTTTCATTGGTCAATCGTTCTACGCCCACCGTCTTTACGTGTTATCGAAATCTTGGTTTATTCCTGTATTTATCGTGGTCGTAAGCCTATATACCTTCTGCGCATACAGATTATTCACAAAAAAATCCAGGTGTCCCTGGCGAGCAGTATCGGTGCATTCGTGACGGGTGCCTTTAGCTTGGAAGGTGTGGTATTCTACCTCATCACACCGCACTTCGCTTAGTTTAGCAATCCACAGCTGGCAATTTCGCACAGCTGAACACTCGAAAGGTTTCCATATCTTCCGGGGTATGTTTGTGCTGTAAAAAGAGGAAAAACTAACCTGTCATCATTATTTTCCAGGTCTGGAACGGAGGCTCAGCGTTGAGCGACATCACCATTGCTGTTTTTATGACATACTATGTGAGTTTTCCTCGTACGAAGGCCAGATTTTGACCCGATTCCCGTTCCAGTTGTCCCAAAAAGTCACAGCATTCCGCCAGACACGCGCCTTTGTTTCAAAGTTGATGCGATTAACCGTAGAGACAGGAACATTGACGGGTCTGGATTATTCGCTAAAGGGTCTAAAGGCTCGTTCATTGATTCCACGCAGCTTTGGTGGCCATCACGAATTTCACTCTCTTCATCGCCCTTCCTGGCCGCACCTACTACGCAGCAACAACTGCGATGCTGCCAAAACTTTATGCCAACTGTATTTTGGTGGTTTTGAATGCACGCTTCCAAATCGTAGGTGGACGTGGAACTGAAGCGGTGTCCACGGACCGTCCATCGACCACCAGTTATCCCCGTACTCCGGGGATGCGCCCAACTGGTACAAACGACGCGCACATGGTCACACTGGACCGGAACGCTTTGTCGGACGCAGCATTGCATGATCACATTGAAATGAAGGGCTTGGATGTATGTTTTCTATCTCTACTTGAACAGCGCTGACAGTGTTAACAGCCCTCCGAGTCCGACATTGGGACTGCTGTTTGATCAATTTCCATGTATATTTCTCTTGCCAGTGGAGTTTTTCTTCCTTGGTATTAGCACCTCCGCGAGCAATTAATTGGCAGATTTTAAAGCGCTGGTGATAGTTCCACCCGGGAAAGATTTAGCGTCCAAGACTCGAGAAATATACGTACTACAACTACCTCGCCGTACTACAAGTACTGTGCGGCATCTGCCGCTTCGGCCCCCATGCGCGATGAGAACGGCTTTGATTTCGACATATTTAAGAGTAAAGTCCCGACTGTGCTACCCATGGGGTTGAAATCCAAATTTGGGGTCCGACATTGATGCGTACGGACGGGTGGCAGTGCTAATCGTGTGATGACGGCGTGTTTACGCTTGTTGGGACTCTCTTCCTTCTCACCAACACCTGAGTCCTCTCCTGGACTCTCATTCACCATTTCTACCGGGAGCAGAGCACTTTTCAGTCTATCAAGACTTTCGCAGTAGTGAATCTGAATCTCCACCCCTGGCTCGGCTGCATTGGCATTTGATTGGCATACCACTGGCATTCGAATGAGAAGAGCTTGAAGAACAAGATTTAATTGTCTCCCGGGCATCTTTGGAGCGCTATATTCTGTTCATGGGCGCCACTCATCGCCATCGGACTCTTCTCGCCGCTCGGCCGCATAAAACCGCACTCGTGGCACAACTCTGACCTGCACCATTTCGTTCTCTGCGAGCGCTGGCAGTATGCCTTCCTATGCCCAACCGAATGAGTCGCCACCCTTTCTCCGCGAAACCTTCCGCCTCGAGGACCAGGCTCCTGCTGTCAAGGCCACTCCATTTCCCAAAGCGCAGCTGCCCGCACTATGCATGGCGCGATTGTCTGTCCCACCGGCTTCACCTAGTTATTCCCATACATCAACGAATTCATCGCCTCCCTGTTGCATGTCACGGACGATCCTGCGAAGATCGGCTTCTACAGCGGACTGGTGGTATGTGCCCTATGCTTTCCGTATTGATTCGAGTTTGCTTACAGTCGATCGGCGCGAAGGAATCCACGTCTTCCATTGCAGCAATGCTGACAGTATTTAATTGGGGGAAGCTTTCTGGTGGTTTAACGATCACCATGAGTGAATCCTCGCTCATGTTATCCAGATATATCGGTCGTCGACCCGTCATTCTGGCCGGCGCTCTGAGTATGACCATGGTCTCTTCCCTATTAGGACTGTCTCGGTCTCTGGTACAGATCCTCGCCCTGCGAGCCATTAGTGAGCCTCTCGTTATTTCTCCCGCATTTCCAGCTGAACCCCCTAAAAGCCTGGCTGTTCGTGGGCAACAGCGGCGTATATCAAACCATCCTCGCGGAACTCGCAGACTCTACAAATCAAGCCACTGCATATCCGATATACAAAGGCATCTATCCGCTGGGCGCTACCGTGCCCCCCCTCATCGGTGGATTGCTCTCGAACCTGGCAACGAAATACCCAAAATATTTCGGGTACACCTTCCTGAGGCGTATCCGTACTTTCCCCCAGGATTCGTATGTGCGCTGATAGCGCTACTGGGGTTCTCCATGACATATCGTTTCCTGGAGGAGGTGCGCGTGCGACCAACACATAATGCATGCTGGTACGGCTGACATATCATGGAACCCGAAGATCCTCCCAAGCAAGCGCACAAATCTGCGCCCCGAGATGGCGCAGCCATCGCGCCCTCGGACGCGCGGAAGATGGGCATCCTCGAACTCCTCGCAATTCCCAATGTCCGCGCGATCAGCGCTTCAAGCACTGTGCTCACGTTCCTCGACGTCGGGTTCTTAGTATGTAATGTCTCACCCGTTCGCGCATTTCTCGCCCCTCATTGATTTACAGCTCGGTATTTGCGCTTTCGGTGAACAACCATCTGCCTGGTGGGTATCTTTGGGTGTGGTGGCCACTGTTGCGAGCCTCGGATTCTGGGTCTCCACGAAGGTCCCTAGAGAGCAGTTGAATGCGATGGTGAGTGTCGTTCGGAATAAACTCGTCGCTTCTTTCGCTTAAATTCCGGCAGGTACATGGACACTTACAAAGTACAGTGAAAATGGACATGATATTTTACTTAAATCAAAACGCTGTGGACTGAATTTGCGATCCGACGGGAACAATCGCACAATGTCTAAGACCTCCGCAGATGCCCCGAAGACACCGAGAATCTTGCACAGGAAAGAGGGCCTAGACCGTTGTCTCGCGGGACCGGATTGGGACCGGATGTAAAAAATGTCTCAGCCCCTATTCTCACTAAACGTATAAAAGGTGGGCGGACCGCATCCTTCAGAGCAACGTTTACCCAAGTAACACCCACTTCCAAACGAATCTCGACAAGGATTAAGGCGAGCCCCTTATTTTCTGTTCATCTTCATTCGCTGACGACGCGTCCAGAAATATTACCGACATGTCCGAAATCCAAATGTCGATGTTTGAGGCCTCTGTCCCGTCCGCCTCGACGCCGACCAGACGGCGCAGCCTCCGTGAGCGCTGTGGCTTCACGCTCTGGCTGTCCTTCTCCCCCGCCTTCCCCAACATCCCCGCCAAAGGCCATATCGGGCCAACCGCCGGGAACCTCCCTCGACGCAAGCGCAACAGCGTTGTCTCTTTGGACCTCCCGCCCGCCGACGTGAGCGTAGCTCGGACGGAGTACTTTGCGTGAAGGGCTGTCTCGGAGACCAAGGGAGATGGGGATGATGCCTCACGAAAGCAGTGGTGAGTGTCCCTTTCATACTTGCATCTAAGTAGTTCTGACGAGTCTCTAGTCATCGGCATTGCTTCATTGCAGATTTTCAATCCGGAGGGGTTGAGCCAACGCTCTACACCTTCGGCGAGAGTCCGACGCAGGGAGGAAGCGGAATTTGAAGGAGAGAGTTCGCGCTCGTCGTACCTGTCCCATGATACTATCCATGCGTTGTACCAAGGAATTTCGAGGTAGCATCATTTCATGGCAGCCCACTTCTGTGTCAGTAGCAGTTGGCTCCGATTTTTTCCGCGCTCACGGCCAAACTCACGGCCCTAGTTCCAATAATGAGTTCAACTACAAGTAAACTTCTTCGAAGTGTCAAGACTCCGAAAACTCAGGTGCATTTTCTTTTCCCAAGGGTTATTGCGCCTTTAGAACCGAGAAATCTCGAGGCGAGCTGGTAGTGCCGCACATCGGGAAGTGCCGGGCACAGCCACCTCACGTGTCCACCCTCACTTTTTTTGCTCTGTGACCAACTTGCCATCAACTGCCACAACCTCCAATGACTGAAGATACGACGATGAATTCCACGGCTCCTCCCTTTGTCCCAGGTCCCCCGTTCAACGACCCCGGCGCCGATGTCATTCTTCGCTCATCAGACATGATCGATTTCCGTGTCCACCGCCTCGTCCTCTCGCTGGCTTCTCCGTTCTTCGAACAGATGTTCTCGCTTCCCCAGCCAACCGCTGAACCAGAAGTCCCAACTATCATCGTAACGGAACCTGCCGCTGTTCTCGATCGGGCTCTACGCTTCTGGTATCCCGGTGCCGGGCCCATCCTGCACCAGACCTTGGATGAACTGCGGGAGGTGTTGGAGGCGCTTGTTATGAAGTACGACATGCAATTCATAGTCCCCGCCGCGAAGCGACATCTGCGGGACTATCTCGACCAGGATCCTGTAGCCGTCTACGCCATCTCGTGCCGCCATGAATGGAAGGACGTGGCACTCGAAGCCGCAAAGGCGTCCCTGCGGCTTCCGCTTCGCAATTTCGAGCCAGCGCGTCGTCCGCAGCTGAACCATATCACTGGCGACGCTTATCACACCCTCCTCCACTATCATTCCGAGTGCGGCAAAATCGCCAAATCAACGAGTTCCTCGCTCAAATGGACGACTCTCACCACCGATGTTCCGGGCGACGAATGCCCCACCGACCCAGATGACTGTCCATTGTCATCCAAGGAGTGGTTATTCGCAGACGGTGAACGAGAACCAATCGCGGCATGGTTCGCCGGCTACCTGAAAGGCCTACCCAGACTGTTCGGCAAGACGCCGATCGCCCCACCGGATAGCCCTGAATCTCTATCTCTGGCAATGAAATGGATTCCTCCAGATTGTTCCCATTGCAGAACGGTTGGGGTAGAGAAACTGGTCAAGTTCGGAGTTGATTTGAGGGAGCAGATTGCGAGGGAAATCGATTCGGTAAGTCGTTCTCGGTTTAGAGACCCTGTCTCTGACGTTCATGTCCACAGGTGGAATTGAACCTGGGCTTTTGAAGTTCGTTTGATCCAGTTTCCCGTCACAGTAAGTTGTATTTCGAGCGAGATGATTTGCATCAGTAATCGACCGGACGTAGGAGTTTTCTTTCAGGCCACTCACGTTCTCCCGTGTTGGCGTGCATTCGTTCTGCTACTATACAGAATAAGTGTACAAAATCACTACACCAGACATGACCTTCCATTTCGTACCGTCCAGTTTCAATCATTGATGGTGGGTTTGTGGCTCTTCTACATGCCTTGGGCGCATCCTTGACCGGACATTGTATCAACATTCGCTTTCTGATATAGCCCATGGCTTTCTCGCTAAAGTTCAAATTCCCTTCCGTCCCCTCATGATCAGGTGCTCTTCTGCATAGCTCTCTTGCGGGCCGCTCCACCAGCGCACGGAGATTCCGTCACTGGGTTCGGCCGTTTTGATACAAGCATTGAATAAAGAAGCGGAATGAGCCGCAGACTGAATCCAATGTATGCTGCCCTCTCCCAGCGCGAATGGCATTCCAGGATGATGTCATCCCGCTTTCGCGGCCCTTCACCGAGACGCAAGGAAATCTTCAGGAGACCGATGTTAGGTCGCCCGACAAATCATGATCTTGATGTTGATCTATATTTCATAGGATCCGTCAGGTATTCATCCCCATCCACACGCTGAACCGTGACACGTGAATCTGGGGCCCAGAGATGTCAAGGATTTCATGTGCGTTATCGATCTATACTGCACTTATCACGTCCTACAGTTACATCTATTGCAGCCCGGAACGTTGGGAATCTTCGACGATCTCCACCTCCATCTCAGGTGCGTGGGGGAACATGCTGACCTTCCTGGGAGGGCCGCGCAACTGCATTGGCCATCGTTTCGCGGTCGTGGAGTGAGTCTTCGCGACGGCGTTCCATCACCTATTAACTTCTTTGAAGGATGAAGGCACTGTTATATACCCTGATCCGCGGATTCGAGTTCGAGCTAGCTGTCCCGATCGCAGATGTCGTGAAGAAGTCGACGGGCGTAACACAAGGACCCATGCTCTCAGCGACGTTGAAGCAGGTCCACAACTGCCCTTGCTCCTGAGGCCTATTGCGCACCCTTAGTTGATTACTCTGTCCATTACAATTGGTCAAGATATAAAATATTCATTTGATTGTATATCTCGGCTTGTAACCAGTACTACGCTGGATATCCTCCACTGTCACACTCTGTCAGGAACGTGTCGGGTAACTGGCAGAGATTTATCAAGATTATGAAGGCCGGTCAAAGCGACATATATTTGATGTAATTAGGGTTAGGGTTAGGAGCATGGAAGATCGAAAAAAAAGGCCCACCCAGCCGAGTGGCCGTGGTGGAACTGGAAAATATTGAGACGGTGCATGAGCCTAAGCCCATACAAGCCGCAGGCGCACTCTGTATGGACAGGGTCGCCGTGCTATGGAGTGTTCCCACGGCCCACAGACCCAGGGAGGTGAAGGGGCCTATGCCATCAAGGTAAGTATGAGTTGCAACGAAGATAAGACGATCCTTTTATACGGCTGCCGCGCGCACGGACCATGAGGTATTTGCGAACGTTATGTGATCGACGTGATACATCGCTTGCTAAGTGCCGTACCCAAGCCGTACCACGCAAAATATCACCGCGCAGTTATGTCTGCGTTGTGTCTGCGCGAGGAAAAAATCCTGAATGAGAACTTGGAGGTCAGTTCAAGCTCCAGAGGGTTCCAAAATCGAGGCACCGACGCCGGCAACCAAATTCGGAACTGGGCAAAGGTTGCACGTGATAGTTTCTCTGACTCGAATTTCGGGCCTCTGACTCGAGGCGTTGTCGCCAGGAAAAAAGGAATAGCATTGGCTTGTTTCGATCAAGCGACCTCCGGGTGGCTCTATGAATATATGGGCCCGACACGCTTCCAGCTGCGTTACAATGCTGCGATGCCCACTCGCCACTGGCATGGAAAGTGTTCGCAGGACGCACATCAGCGTACCCCACATTGTCATTTGGACGCACTGAGGCAGTACGATATAACGATATTTCAATATGATTGACATTCGCAAGATATCTTGGGATGACAAGAAGACTTCTAGCTATTCACTCCGTCCTCGTCCTTTTCGATGAAGCTTCTGCGTGACAAACTTGGGATCAACTTATCAGTCGTGACCGCGGACGAGACACATACCACGTTCGCGCTCTTCACGTTCTGCTATCGGCGCCGGAAACGTGAGCTCGTGGATGGAAATTTAATTCGATAACACAGACCGATCTTGGCTCTCAACCTCGGATCGCGGGTTGGCGAATAGTTGGGAGGACTGTAGTTTGATTGCGGGGAATGGCTGTATCCTGATCGCCGGTCTGTCTGCTCTGAACGCTCACGCTTAATGGGCGGGTCGTTCGCCGGAGGGTAAGGACGCAGATCTCGGCGATTACGGTGTCAATAATTTTCAACTCCATAAGATTGCAATACAGTACCATCATGGTAATCGCGCTCCCTTTTTACGGCGCGAGGAGGCTACGGCACCCAGCTCAGTTACTCTGTCGAGGAAGCAGGAAAAGGATGCGCACTGGGCTAAGTGTCCGGGTGGCCTGCCGTGGGTAATTGGCAGCATCTTGGGAGTGCACTTCATTTACACTTAGCGCTCGGTCGTGTGTGTAGAACATGAAAAAATACGCACCGTCACGAGTTGAACCAGGGTAGTTATTCACTGCTGGAATTTAGAACAACATTATCAATGGTCTATATTACGAATAACGTACGCGGCGCCTGGTGGTTGGAGTTGTAGCTTTGGTATCCCTGCGGCTGGCCTGGATATCCGCCAGGGAACGCGGAGGGACCTGGGGGGTGCCCATTCGCTAGTTACCCCCTGCGGTCAGCGGATAATGAAAAGACTGGCACTCTACGTTCACCTCTGTTGGGGTATCCTCCGCCGCCATAGTCATGCCTGGCTTCAGGAGAGTAAGGGCCTCCCGTTCGCAAATCGGCGCGGCGCGCTATAGATAACACCCGAGTAAAAAGCCAGGAATGCAGTCGATGATAAATCTACTCACTGCCCGGACTAGACTCTTGCTTGAACCCCGTAGAGGACGCGCGGACTGTCCGGTAGCCATCGGACTCTTCTTGCTTGACCCGGGGCGGAGGGGCGTGCGGGTACGCAGACGGCGAGTAAGCAGGGCGCGTGTTGACTATACAGCAAATCAGCAAGTGAATATCACGAGAGCCAGGGGAGAACTGACACTCTCTTGCCTCCAGCTTCACACCACTGCTAAGGCCCCCGTCGGGTTTGAATGGGTCCATCCGCCTGTTAAATGCGCGCGGAGGGGGCATTGACATTTCCCCGGGCTCAGGCTTGATTGTTGCCGGCCGACGCGTGTTGACTAATCGGAGCGTCAGTGTACGACCCTCAGCCACGAAAAGGGACATATGTACAATCGTCTGTTGCCTCTTGCCTTACCCCACTGCTACCGGGGTTACCTTCCGGCTCGAACGGGTCCATGCGCCTATTGAGTGCACGCGGCTTGGGCACTGGCACATCGGTCGATTCAGGCTTGATCGATGGCGGCCGACGCGTGTTGACTATTCAGAGCGTCAGTGTACAGAGCCGACGAAAAGGGAAATATTTACAATCGTCTGTTGCCTCTTGCTTTACCCCACTGCTATCGGGGCTGCCATCCGGCTCGAAGGGGTCCATGCGCCTATTGAGTGCACGCGGCTTGGGCATTGACACATCGGTCGGTTCAGGCTTGATCGATGGCGGCCGACGCGTGTTGACTTTTTAGGGCGCCAGTGTCAAACCTCAGCTCACGAACAAGGAAATACTCACAATCGTCTCTTGCCTCCTGCTTTACCCCACTGCTACCGGGGCTGCCATCCCGCTCGAACGGGTCCATGCGCCTATTGAGTGCACGCGGTTTGGGTATTGGCACCTCGGTCGGTTCAGGCTTGATCGATGGCGGCCGACGCGTGTTGACTATTTAGGGCGCCAGTGTCAAACCTCAGCTCGCGAACAAGGAAATACTCACAATCGTCTCTTGCCTCCTGCTTTACCCCACTGCTACCGGGGCTGCCATCCCGCTCGAACGGGTCCATGCGCCTATTGAGTGCACGCGGTTTGGGTATTGGCACCTCGGTCGGTTCAGGCTTGATCGATGGCGGCCGACGCGTGTTGACTATTTAGGGCGCCAGTGTCAAACCTCAGCTCACGAACAAGGAATTGCTCACAATCTTCTGTTGTCTCCGGCTTTACCTTGCTGCTGCCGGGGCTGTCATCCGGCTCGAACGGGTCCATACGCCTATTGAGTGCCCGCGGCTTGGGTATTGGCACCTCGGTCGGTTCAGGCTTGATCGATGGCGGCCGACGCGTGTTGACTATTTAGGGCGCCAGTGTCAAACCTCAGCTCACGAACAAGGAATTACTCACAATCTTCTGTTGTCTCCGGCTTTACCTTGCTGCTGCCGGGGCTGTCATCCGGCTCGAACGGGTCCATACGCCTATTGAGTGCCCGCGGCTTGGGTATTGGCACCTCGGTCGGTTCAGGCTTGATCGATGGCGGCCGACGCGTGTTGACTATTTAGGGCGCCAGTGTCAAACCTCAGCTCACGAACAAGGAATTACTCACAATCTTCTGTTGTCTTCTGCTTTACCTTGCTGCTGCCGGGGCTGTCATCCGGCTCGAACGGGTCCATACGTCTATTGAGTGCCCGCGGCTTGGGCATTGGCACGTCGGTCGGTTCAGGCTTGATCGGCATGTTGACTGCACAGCGAGTGAGTGTACTACCACAAACAGACAAGGAAGACGCACCATGTGCCGGGGTGGGCGCGCGCATCGGCGTGTCTTCATCTCCTGTTCCGCCAAATGGTCCCTCTTCTTGCTGAGCCTGGAGCTCGCGTTCGCGGCGCGCTTGCTCGACCAGCGCGACCAACGCCGGGTCCAGCCCATACTTCTCCGCGTTCACCGCTTCCTGCTTGATCGTCACCGCCTCCTGCTCCTGCTTAACCGGAACAGCCTCCGGACCCCGCTGTGCCTGAAACTCGCGCTCGCGGCTCACGCGCCCGACGCTCGCGCCCGGCTCAGGAGATAGCTTAAGCTCCTGCTCCTGCTCCTGCTTGATCACGGGCGCGCGCGGCTCCGATTTGACACGCACAAGCGCGTCTTCCCCTGAAAGTGTCGAAGCGCCTCGTTCGATTGTGGATCTGTCGGCGGATGAGTTACGAAGTAGGACGTCGACCGCAGCCGCGTCTGTACAAGATATCATCAGCACTCAGAGGGAGTACACGGTAGGTGGGACACACCTTCTTCGTCTGGGTCTTGCTTTGGCTGTACAGAGGCAGATCCACGCGGCAGAACAGAGGGCGAGACGCGCGGGACCACAGACTCTGATGCGCGCGGCGGGACGGACTCTGATGAGCGCGGGGGCACAGAATCCGATGCGCGCGCGCTGGACTCGGGCGGCAGCGTGGTGACGATGTGCCCGCGCGGGAAGTTCGGCGGGCGCTCGTACGGCGTGAAGGCGAACTGCATGCAGGGGGTCAGCATTTTTTACATCAAGAGAAGGAGGACGGACCTCAGAACGGGGGTTGGGCTCGGGCGCAGGCGTGGGTGTGGGGGACTCGAAGCGGGACGGAGAGCGCGAATCGGAGGCGCGGGATGGGGATCGCGACCGGGGGGCGGCGGGCTGCACTTCTTCAGGCGGGGAAGAAGATCGTCGGCGCGCGGTTTGCTCCTGTGGCAGCGGCGCAAGCGTCTGTTGTGGACAGTCTGGATGGTGGAGGACCAGGCGGCCTGGGAGTGGCTTCGTGGGGTGCAGCTGTCGCTTTTCAGCAGGGCCTGGGGTAGGGTACGAGCGTTGCGAAAGAGCAAGGCACTTCACAGCAAAGTCTTTCGGAAGGCTGCTGTACTTTGCCGTCGCATGAGTCCAGTCTAGGGGTGCGTCAGTGTGACAGCGTGAAGTGTAGAAGATGTAAGCGCACTGGTTTTCTGTGGAGAATTCATGCGCTTGTAGTCGTATTCGTAGACGACACTGGTAAGATTGCCAGTGCCAGCGTGCCTATCGGTGAGGAATAAAGCCGAGTGATGTGCGCCAAGAACAGCGTCGAGGTTCGGGCAGTCATCGGGTACCTCGATGTCCGCGATTAAGTCCCGGTGCTGAACGATAGGTTAGCGCGCTTGCCCGTGTGGCGTAATTCCTTACGGTAGACTGCCAAAAGATCTGGACCTCGGTGCGGTAGATGTCGATGTCGCAGAGATCCTGGATCATGCAACAGATCCAAGCAACGACCGCGTTGCAGAAAGCTTGAGGATTTTGGGAACTCGACATAGATTCATCGAAGGGCCATGGATTCTTGATAAAGAGAAAACAGTGGTTCTCCGGGATCCGGTACTCCTGCGCAATGAAAGGTTCAAGCGTCGTGCAAGCGCTCTGAGGAGTGGATGGACCTTGAATTTGAGCTTTTTTGGAGGCATCTTCGTCTAGTGTAGCATTATAGTGGGTTCGAAGGAGATCCTGGGTAGAACGCCGCCGTAGGGAGATGACTGCGTCGTGGATGGTGGGCGCTTGGTGGATGCACGAGGGAAAGAATTTTGATTGCCGGTGGCGGCGGCCTTTCTGCGGACATCAACTTGAGTTCCCACGGGTGCGGCTAAAGCCGTGTGCATCCCACTTCTATTTGCTCCTCCTTCCCACCGCCGTTTTCTACGGGGAGCTGGGGAAACCATTTGCAAATCTTGATCTGTGCTGGTTGATTTGGGCCAAATGCCAAGTTGATGTTTCAACCAATGTTCAACTTTTTCAAGTTCAATAAACGTACGGATCTAATTCCCGGCCGGCAGAAAACAGTTTATCCTGGCATATTCATTGCAATTTATCCACCCCGTCCAGCTCCAGAACTTCATCAATGAGGCATCTGTTATACTACTTATACTACCGGTACGACATCGGGAACTCGGGGAACAGGACCTCTACCCGATTCCCTTCGCTCAATTCCACGATAGGCTGCTCGTCAACCCCGCGAAAGCTGTAATTCTGCAGCGGGCGACCATGGCCGGGACGAAAATCCAACTTCGTGATCACGATTGTTAACTTCCTGAGCGACGGACGGGCGAGCTCAGTGAGCTGCACGTCAAATAGGCGCAGAGCTACATCGAGGATCCGGATGATTGTAAGGCCCTTCCACTGCGAAAATGAGCTATCTAGTTCGGGAGCGGCAGGAAGAAATGCGACGATAGAAGGAAGACCGGACACCTCTAGATCTTCAATGTGTAAATATCTGAGCGTCGGAAGCGCTACAGGTTTGCGTAGGCATCCCAATTCCAAAATGTCTTCTGGAGCGCATGACGGACATCCCAGGCTGAAATCAGCAAATGGCTCTACGAAGTGAAGACGTGAAAGATTGCCCTTGACGGCGTGGTTGATATGAAAGCGGCCCAGCGTCATGCAAATCCAGGACCATCAAGTTGGATAAATCCGGCTCACCCTGGTCGAGGAACCAGGTGTGCTTGTCCGGTCGGAATTCGCCCAACTCTACGTGGGTTATAGCTGCCTTCTCTGACGCGTCGGGATGTCAGGTCCACTCATGGACACACTGTGGATCCGGGACGGACGATGATCCCCGAGGTCCCCCCCGCAAATGTCTAGCATTTGCATCCCAGGTGCCCGTCGAATGAGGTCCAACACAGATTGAATGGTGTGCTCATTGAGAGAGAAGACCGCCCCAACTAATCCCGGTATCTGGTGAGATCAAATCCGTTCGACCTTTGAGAGGTCCAGCTTCAGGACTTGACGAATCTCTCTTGGACCAAACTGGGTCGGCGATGCGGAGGGTGTGGACGATGTGATATCTCTCGTTGGTCGACAACGATTGGCACACACCGACGCATTGGCTGAGATCATTGTGGTCAATGCCGCATTCAATGATGCGCTGTTTGGAAGGGAAAGGGACGGACTCTGGAGACTCAGACACGAGGGTAAGAGGGAAAGAACGAAATGTTGTCCTACTTGTGGCGTTTGATCAATTTAAATCAGCCGCACAAGTTGAACGGCGGGCTTTGCTTATATCGTACCCGTCGGGGGGGCGCATGTTTGACTCGTCGCATCTGAAATACATGTAGCGGCGCTGCGTTGACGGTCGGTATCCCAAGCGACTCCCGAAACGAATCGATAAGTACAAAGCCTAAAAACGATACAGAACCTAAAAACGATCGCGATACCTGTGCCCGCAGCTACGCCGCCTTCATCTTCTTCCCCTCCTCCACCCGCTCAGGATCACGCCGGATCTGCCCGCTCAGCACCTTTGCCTCCCCCTTCACCTTCCGCACCAGGCGCTTTACCCCGCCCTCGCCCTGCTCCGCGCCCCCCTCGTCCGAGGAATAGTCGTCCTCCTCACGCGTCGCGCTCTCCGCGTGCGGGCCGACCCCGTCATACGCCGGTGAGAGCGTCCCCTCCGCGCGCTCCGCGTCCATCTGCGCTTGCACGTCCTCGCGCAGCAGTACGCCGCCGTGCTGCGCGTCGCCCGCTGCGAGCGGGTGCGTGCGCGGCGCGAGGTTGAGCTGCGGCGGGGTGGGCATGCTCGCGTCCGCGTGCGGCTCGTCGAGGAACGGGCTCCTTTTCGCGTTCGCGTCCGGGTCTGCGTCCGCAGACTCCTCGCCGTAGTCCATCGTGCGGGGGGAGCGTTCGTCCAACTCCCTCTCTTCCAACTCGCCGTCGTCCGCGTCAACGGAGAGCACGGAGGCGGACGAGCGCGGCGACGCCGGCCCCGAGGGCGCGAGCGAGCCCGCCTGCGCGGCCGTGCTCAGCTCCGTCAGATCGGTCCCCGTGCTCGCCGTCTCGTCGTCCCGCTCTGCGCCGTTCGCGCTCGTCACATCGGTGTCGCCGGATTTCCCTCCTGAGTCCGCGTAAGCAGCCTCCTGGCGCATAAAATCCATACGCCTCGTACCAAAATAGTTGGCAACGCCCTCCGGCACCCACTCGCTCACTTGCCCGACCGTCGGATATCTGGTTTGTGGCGCGCTCGCGCTGGGAGTCGGAGCGTCGGGGATGCGGGGTGTGGCTTCGGGCTCGGTGCCCGGATGCTGCAGAGGAGTATCGGGTTCAGCGGGGCCAGGGGTTTCTGTGGGTGCGCTCATGGTGGGCGGTGGACAGATTAGATTGCAAAATTGGAGCATGACGTCAGTGGGAGAATAACACGCGCAAATAGCGCGGTTCATTTGGCTGGTTGAATATTTCCGGGGGCTTCAGGGTCGGGGCGGTAGTCACAATACAGACTCGATTGAAATTTAGAACAGCTTTAGTCTGTTTAATTACTGGTTAGACTTGTCACCAGTCTGCCTGCGAAGGGCAAAAACGCGGCAAGCCTGAAGTGTCACCCGGCGGAAACCGTATTAGAAAGTAGCTATCTTTTGTAGGATAGCGTAGACACCTGATTCAGAAGTGTCCGTTACTGGATACCAACATTTTCAACCCATATCCGTTAGACAAAAAATTCGGAATATCCGCTGATTGTCCGACAATATGTCAAGTGTCTGAGGGTATGCACTGGAAGACATTCGACTGACCTCTGATTATACGATGAATGAAAATCCGGTGAGCCTTGCCTCGTGGCTCAAGGCATTTTTTTCTTGCTTACGGGTATATCTACAAAGGATCCAAATTTCGCCGCGATGCTCCACAATATGGTAAGTAAAGCACATCGGACTCTGATAAACTGATTCTATATACAATCCATCAGTCCAACGATGGGAGAAACCTCGATGCGAATTATGGTCGACAGCAGCACGGGAGCGGGGAGCCTGTCCCAATTCCATGGTGTTCAGGTGCACCCAAATCAGTATTTAATGCGCAATGATTGGCAAGCGATGATTATTCGGGAGGCAGTAAATAATGACAGAGGCGCGCGCGGTTAAGCACGAGTCTGAAATTTTGCGTAAGTCTTCCCCCGTACCCAGCGTTTCCGGTCTTGGGCCATAAAACTTGAGACGCCGATTTTCCTGCCTAATTTTACGGCATTGCGCGGTTACCTTTGACTCCGCATCTGTCCCCGTCTAACAAAATGTGAGTACAATGGTAGATAGTAACGTACCGCGTACTTCATTGCCCACTTCAACATAGGAGCGGAAATTTAGTCCTGTTACTAATATTAGTTGCGAGCACTGGGTGATGGCTCGGAATTAAAGCTTGGATCACCTGCCAATGCACAGGGTCTCTGAAATTAATTCTTTCGGTTGGCATGTCAGTTGGAATGGAATGCATAATGACACAAGTACTTTAAGTTCTGGTTTCAGTTTGTCTTTCTTATAATCCTACGTGTAGAGGTTTCAAATTGATTTCAGGGCAGTTGAAGTTCAAACTTATTCAACTAGTTTATTGAATAGACACCATCAGTTAGATTGAAACTACTTGAATCAGAGTCAATCTCACATGATTTTTTTCTAACTCAATATATAAAAGCTTTTTCACCGAATAATACGTGGTTTGTGAAGTGTGTTCGAACACTGTACTTTTTCTGTTTCATGTTCTGAGGTTGTGGTTTGCTGAGATTAGCCGAGAGTAGCCAACAGTCCCATGGCTCAAACTCGATTCAGATAGGGAAGGAAAAAAACTTTGAACGCTAGCGGATGCAAGCTTCCCAGGATACCTGTGGCTTATTCATTCAAACCCCATCTGTGGACACCTTTGGAATGATATTGTGCCGTTTCAGCACCGTCGTGAGCTGTAGTGGTGATGCAAATAGTTTTCAAGGAAAGGAGCCTCCTGGCAAATTGCCTTACACTTATCTACGAATTTCTTGAGGAAAAATGCTTGTGTGTTCGCCACGATGCCGCTAAGGTCAGAAAGTATGCAGAGACATCGTCGGCACGGAATGATCCAGTCTTCGGCAAATGCTCAACCGCCGGCAAAGCCAACACTCTTCATGCTTTCTGCACACCCGTCAAGCTCGACTTGCGAACAACTAAATCAAATTTAAGGGCTCAAATGTACGTCTGTGCCTCAAATTTAAAAGCACAGATCACGAACCGTGGACATGTCAAATAAGCAAGTTTCCGAACCACAGACCTTTGCTCACTACGAACATGTTACGTAGGATAAATACTGTCATATCAATACTTTGGCTTTTGAATAGCACCTCGGTGCTGCCTAAATTTGGCAATCCTTGGTGTGATGATTTTCAGCCCGCGCTGCGCACGGCCATCTGTACGATATGCATCCCATCCGGCACCTAATTCTCCCGACGGCTCTTGGCACATTTCTGAGACATAAGATCAGCACCGAATTCTTCCAATGCCGTCACTGCGTTCCGACCCCTCCCTCGGAGGCAGAGGTTTGTCGACGTTGTCGTACACCGGATCTACCTCCGCCAATCCCGGTAGGCAGGGTGCGAAGTCAAGGGGTCTGCGGTCGCTGTCGTACATTGGTAATCATACCATGTGTCTACATTCGTCGATCTACGTAGACCCACTTCGTCTACCTGAGCTGGCAGATTCTGTTAATGTTACTATCCCCCCAAATTTCATTGAGCAAACCCACCTATGTATACAGCCATGGTCAGGCTTAGGCAGAGGTAGAAAGAGGTAGACCGAGGTAGGCAGCTCGTAGGCGCACCATCGCCTACGGGTGTAAATTCATGTAGTCAGACATCTCTGACTACCCTCTGACTTGGGCAGTAGTCAGACCCTCTCACTACGAGGGGCCGGGGGGTAGTGTGCGAACCAAAGATTGCACTGCGTTGAGAATGTGCCAAGTGCACTGTTCATGACTTGCCTAGGTGCGGAGACATCGCCGATTCATTCCATTGTGTACGTGGGAGGCGCACTGCCGGTTGTGGTGCCGGTTGTGCTCGTGCCAAGCTCAGGGATCACCTTCCATCGGTGACTACTACTAGAAATGGATCAATCACCAGACTATCCTTGGGCAGTGCGTAAGTCATTGAGTGTTCTACTTGTCTTACTATCGAACACTGAATATAAGATAAGCTGAGTCACTCCTCGCGCTCACGACCCAGAAGCCAAGCAGGAAAGCTAACGGACGGATATATTCTCATTTCTGGGTGCTGTCCAGAATTCTCGCTAAGGCTCCAACCATTTCCATTTTTAAACGTTTTAAACGGATAAAACCGTTTCTATTTCCGTTTATTTTATGGACCTGCGTAAATGATAAACGGATAGTAAACAAACAGTTTAAATGGTTGTCGAGATAAACCACCTGACGACCGATTTTTTCCAACATCTGCTGTAATTATGGTGCACAACAATACGGTTGAACGCTTCAGCTAACATCAAGACGTTCAGCTCTCACCGTGGATACTCGATTGATGAGATATTTCCAGAACTGACCGCCCCCGGACATCTCGGCAAAACTAAACTCGTATGTTCAGGCCCTAAATAACCCCCAGCATTGATGTTGGAGATAGATATGAGACTCTGGAAGCCATCAAGGGGCCCCAAGCACTACAGTGAACCCATTCACAGAAGTGCAAGAATGTTACCCGACCATACCATTTATAAACAGTTTAAACAGTTTTTAAACATTTTTTCACCGTTTCCGTTTGGTTTGTGGACTTTCACAAACGGAAACGAAATGGTTGCCCCTGGAAACGAGTCGGGAATCAAAGTACGGGCCGATCGGCGAACGATCATTAATCGACGGGTACCACAGGTCACCACCTGTCATGCGTCGGAGACGGAGATCTAGTCCGCCAGATCTAGATCTCCCCCAGAGTAAGGCGTGGATCTTGCCTGGATCAGGCTCTCGCCGCTTGGTACTCCGAGCTATTTTCCGACAAATTCTTTCAATGCATTCCAACCCCCCATAGACCCAGGGTGTGTCTACAGGCGTGGTCCAACCCGTAGACACGATCTGTGTCTACATGTGGCTACGTCGGTAGCCGCAGTGTGTCTACCTCTGTCGACCTGTGGCTACCTGGGTCTACCTGGGTCCGGGCCGTAAACTAAGGTGGGTTTGGGTTTGTCGCCTGCGATTAGGCCATAAATCAATTCCGGGAATTCTGCTTGTACCTCACTATTCAGCCGCATGGCTATGCACGTTGCCGAGAGGCGCAATACTAGGTTTTATGCGCTTCGCTACCCTGTCACTGCTTCTCCACAGCACCACCAAGGCTACCATCTGTAAGTCATCTCAACTTCTCCCCTCAGCCTCAGACCATCCCCTTTAACTTGTTGTCCGAGAAATGACCTAGAGGCTCTTAGATTTGCTCTTACTCCCTTGGTAACCAATCCGCGCCCCACTTCGCACCAACGTCGATAGAACAGTACCGTTACCTTCCTCCACCGTGAACCCGCTCGGGCCCCTTTTCTAGCCGAAACTTGGGATATAGATCTGCGGCATTTGTCACCATCACCGCCAACTCTGAAGCTGGTGGAGCGGCATTGTTGGATGGCCCGGAGTGTGAATTCATTCTAATATAATCGTTCGGGAATTGCTGATGCATCGTTGATGCCAGAAGTCATCAATGTGTTTCAAGACCCGGCGGCTGTCTCCGACGAATAAAAAGGAACGCGGCGAGTGATTGTCGGGTATTCCCAAGGCATTTCGTCTGCCACGATGGTCAGAGCTCTTTGCGTCTTCGTCGTATGCGTGCTGGTGCAAGTTCACGACTGCCTCTGTGTTGTTTCGAATCGCACCATCGATGATTTCAATGGGGACGCCATAACTGGCTTCCACCCAATTTATGAGCCTCTAGATGCGTGGAATACCGTCATCGTGAGCCCCCGTACCATCCTGTTTAACCCCGGCTAATGATGAGTATTTGAGATAGAATGGGAATTGTACCGAGTGTGCTGTGAAACTAGACCCGAGCCTAACGCTCAACCGAACCTGGCACGATAGCGGGAGTTCTCTGAATCCTTCTGCTTCCATTGAGATACTATTTACTGGCAAGTGGAAACGGCCAGGGAATTCAAACGACACTCAAGATTGCATTTTCAAGGAACGGCCATATATTTATTCTGCATCGTGCCCAATACTATTCCACAAATCAAGACCCTTACCAACCTAACGTTTACCTTGGACGGCGTACTGATCCAGGGTGGATATACTCATACCCCAGATAGTTCAAGTGATATATCGTATAACGTCTCTGTTCTTGCGGCACAGGGACTCGATAACAAGCCACACACATTAATTGTACGAAAAGCGAGTCGATCGCTCTTCCTTTTTGACTACGCTATATATACGTGAGTAATATGTTTACTACCCTAATCATTGAAAAACTGTGTCAGGTTCGATGATGGACTTTCCACCCAAGGCACAACGACGAATGGCACTTCACATCAAACATCCATCATTGTCGGGAGCGTATGCGGCGTCGTGGCATTTGCATCGTTACTTGTCGCGTTTATGCTGTGTAAGCGCAGGAAACGCCAGAGTAAGTGTATATATATATTCCATACAGAGGGTACTGAAACAGAACGTGAAACAGGAACTGCGCTTCGAATGGATCCTGCTGCAAGTTTTCTGGTTGAACCATTCACCGAGCCAGGCTTGCCGCCATATACACCAGCATATTCGTCTCAACCAATGCAAACTACCGGGACGACGGGGACACGTCGAACGGACAAGGCACGTAGATAGTGAATTGGTGTCGCAAGTTTAAACAAGGTACGGCACAATAGTAACTTTTTTTTGTAAGTTGTTGAATCCGTGAGGAGGCTGATCACCTTCAGGCATATTGCATTCCGATTGTCATCGTCAGATGTATCACTGGGAAGGCAAACTGCTTCGCCACATATTTCCTCGGAGAAGTCTTCGAATGGATGAAAGAACGAAGGAGAAAGCGTCACCAATACGAGGTCCCGGTCTGCTGGAAATGAAGAACCAAAGGGGATTTTTTAGCTCGCGGATACTATCGGCGAGCCAACGCAATATCTCCAGCTGAATATTTTCGTCTTTACACTCACCAGAACTACTGGTTTGCAGGAAGGGTTGGATAGTCAACTTCTGCAGCTGAAGAGAAAGCGATCTGAATAGGACGTGTGGATTGTGCTGAACTGCCCGAATGATGGCTTGTGACAACCCAGGAAGATTACCCAGCAAGGCAAGCTGATGTGCGATTGTGGGGAATAGTATGTTGCCATTTCCGCGAGGTAGATCACCACGCTTGAAGAAGAAGCTCTCGCCAAGGCGACCTTCTGCTTCGAGCTTTTGCACATAGCATGTGCAATAGCAGTCTTTCCTATATCAGCTCGTCCACACAACCAGAGCAACGCGCTACTAGGATCATCCTCGGAGGACCAGCTTTAGAGATCGTCCAGGATCTCACCCTGTGTCTGTCTCGGGACGGTATTCTGGATGCGGGTACCTCTCTGCAGCGTTATGGAAGGCACCCCTCGCAGAAATATAATGCAATCGGTCTATGCCTTGAGCAGTTGTTTCGGTGGGCTGTCTACAGAGCATAACCAAGCACTTATTACTGGCGCTCTCGTGGAAGACATTCATATTCCCGAATACGTACCGGAACTTGAAGGTCCCACCATTGACAGTTGTTTGTTTCGGCCAGTGCTCTGGGGGAATTTTGGTAATAAGCTACGTGGCCGATCGAGATTCGAGACCGTCTGCGTCTGCGGCGGAGGCGGCGGGGCACGGCTCTTAGCCGTAGTCCCTCGTGCGGGGGGAGCGCTCGTCCAACGCGCTCTCATCACCTCGAGGCACGGGTATCCGGTGTCTGGCGCGGGAGTCGGAGCGTCGGTGATGCGGGGCGTGGATTCAGGCAGCGGAGTAGCGGGGCCAGGGGCGTGCTCATGGTGGCAGGCCTCCCACTTCCATTTGCACCTTCTTCTTCCCACCGCCGTTTTCTACCGCGAGCTGGGGGAAACCATCTTCGAACCGCAAATCTTCATCTGTGCTGATAGATCAAGCCAACATGCGAAGTTGATGTTTCAACCAATATTAATGTTCAACTTTCAAGTTCGACACAAAGATTCAATTTTCGGCCGGCAGAAAGCAGTTTTCACCCAGGCATATAGTCCCACCGCCAGGCCATGCGCTACGAAGACGCTTCCAAAGAACGACTCGAGCCTCTGGTATTTGAGGTTGCGTCCCGATACTAAATCATATACCAAGGTTAAAATCGCACCCATTCCGCGCCCTCTCCTCGCTCCAGTGCACTAGGCCCCGGTGCACCCCGGCTCGGGCCCCGCATCAAGCGGCCCAGCAGCCCGTACACCTGCCGCGCCCATCGGCTAACGACCGCGCCGCTCCGGGTCGTTTGGTCCTCCTCCCGGGGGTTGTTTGCATCCTCCCGCAGCAGGCTCCATGCGAGAAACGGGAATCAATGCCCATGCACCATAGCACGAAAAAGAAGCAGCGACTCCGCACCTCGTCCCCGCCTCTGCATCTCCTCTCATCCACCTTGTATTCGTATTCGTGCCCTTCGTATTCGTGTTTGTATTCGGTGGCATTGTGCGCGGGTGCGTGCCAGGATGCTAGTTGGGGAAAGAGAGTTCGACGCGAGTTCTGTTTGTGTATGGGTAGGATGGGTACTAGGAGGAGCAGGAGCAATGCGGGCGAAGCCCATTAAGAGGACAGCATGATGGTGGGCTGTGGCCCTGGTGCGGGTTGTGGCCACACTAAATCTTGATATTATCCTCGGGCATCTCGGGCAGCGCGAGTGTGTGGTGAGTTGGTGTTGAGGGAAAAGAGGGGATGGATTAACATGTTTGTTAGAGGTCAACTACTTTCGAGCGTTTGTCGGCCAGAGTCGATGAACTGGTAGACCTGAAACGGAGTTATCAGAAATGTGCGTCCCACCCAATATATGGAGGGAACCATCGAAGACCTGAGGCGAGGTATGTAACTCTCGCGCGGGAAGTCATATAAAAGAAAGACGTTCTCCAGCCTCGCGAGGGCGACAATCAACCACCAAATTTGATCCTGACATTTGTTTCCTTATGCGCGATTGCTACTAGTACTACTGGTAGCTGAGCAGATTAGTGCGTTGCTTTCAATGGTAATCGACAGTCTAGATTCTGTCTAACGCTACGACCCTGAAGCCACCGGAGAAATTCAACCAGAAATTCAACCGCGCTATTTGCGCGGGTTATTCCCCGACTGACGTCATGCTCCAATTTTGCAATCTCCTATCCACCGCCCACCATGAGCGCACACACACACCGCTAGCCCCGCTGAACCGCCCGATACTCCTCTACAGCATCCAGACACTGCGTCCGAATCCACGCCCCGCATCCCCGACGCCCCGACTCCCAGCGCGAGGGCGCCAGAAACCGGATATCCGACGTTCGGGAAGGCGAGCGAGTGGGTGCCGGAGGGTGTTCCCCCATCCCCAATTTTTTTCGGGCGAAGTCGAGTGTCTTGCAATCGTGTGCTGCCCAGGTCTTCCCGAGTGATGTCAACATTTCAAGCGTCGATTTTGTCGGGCCATCAATAGGAGTGGTGAGTTCTAGTATTCCGCATTTTTTTTGATGAATTTTTGTCTTCAAAGTTGCCCCGAACACTGGCATATCCAACACGGGCCGAATAGATCCGCAAAAGCATGCGACTGCCGTCTGACGATCTCACCCTTCGTCCGGCGCCATGTTGTACTTCCCAGGAATCTATAATCGTAAAACATTTACCTCACTCTTGGAAGTTGCGTCTCAAGTATATTAATGTGTTTCTAGGATTGACTGAGGTGCTCTGGCTCTGGGCTGTGCGCAAGCGGGCTGAAATTTGAATCACTGATACTAGTACTTGATTTGCGCAGGTAGACCGCACTGGTCTCGCATACTTAACGAAAGAGTTGCCTGAATCACTGTATTATTTCAACCAAGGGAGTATATACATCATATCAATGAACAGCTTTGCATTTGCCATTTGGTAAGTGAACGAAGAATCCTACTAACGATTACAGATGGTACCAAGCAAAGTAAGAAAAGTGAGGAAGCCTTGGATCAGCATAACGAAAACAACAATATCTCCCGACTCGCAATTCATAAATTCCGCTGTCCATCGGAAGTCAAATCCCTGATGGAATTGATTCAACGACAGGACGGTACTCACCGAAATGGTCGCCACGCCTTACTCACTCCCTGGGCCTTCCAATGGCAATTGTTGAATCGTCGCGGCCAACCCACGCATGTTGTCCATAGTGTCTGGATGGCCCTCCCCCAAGATGTGCTGGCGAGCGTTTAGGGCCCGCTCTTGAAACTCGCGCGCCTCTGTGAAGCGACTCATATCGAAGTATGTCAGCCCCAGATTTGCCATACTGCTCAGACTGTCAGGATGCTCATCCCCGAGTACTTCCTTCTGCTTCTTGAGCACCTCCATCCCAAGTCTAGCAGAGTCCTCCAAACGCCGGACTCGGCGGTACGTCACAGCCAGCTCAGCCTGAGCTCGGAGGCTGGTAGGATGGTCCGATCCCAAGGACTTTGACTCAGTCATTCTGGTCACAACATATTCACCCAGCCTCTCCGCCTCCTCCCAGCGTCCCAGAGCTCGAATTGTAGTGGAAAGATGCATTTGGACTTCAAGGACCTCGGGATGGTTGGGATCTAGTATTTGTTTCAACCCATCACTGCTTGTCACTTGAAGGATTTCGGCCTGCTCGAGATATCCTTTCCGGGAGTACATGTTTGATGGATCGCCCACCTGAAAATTTTCAGCCTCATTCCATCTGGCTTGTTGGTAATGTATCTCTGCAAGGTTTGCCATGGCTCTCAGAGTATATGGGTGATCCTTGCCTAGCATTTCCCTGAGCTTGTCCAAGACCACTTTCTCCAGTTCTGCCACAGGTTGAAACTGTCCCATCTGTGAGTATGTGACTGCCAGGTTTCCCATGGCGCTCACAGTGTCTGGATGATCCTCACCAAGGATTTCCCTGCACTTGTCCAAGACCACTTTCTCCAGTTCTGCAGCCTGGTGGAACTGTCCCATCTGCAAGTACCTGATTGCCAGGTTTTCCATGGCACTCAGAGTATTTGGATGATTCTCACCAAGGAGCTCTGTGTGCTTGCTCAAGACCACTTTCTCCAGTGCTGCTGCCTGGTGAAACTGTCCCATCTGTGAGTAGATGACTGCCAGGTTTCTCATGGCACCCACAGTGTCCGGATGGTCCTCACCAAGGAGTTCCCTGTGCTTTTTCAGGACCACTTTCTCCAGTTCTTCTGCCTGGTGAAACTGTCCCATCTGCGAGTAGCTGACTGCCAGGGTTCCCATGGTGCTCACAGTGTCTGGATGATCCTCACCAAGGATTTCCCTGCGCTTTTCCAAGACCACTTTCTTCAGTTCTGCTGCCAGTTGAAACTGTCCCATCTGTGAGTATGTGACTGCCAGGTTTCCCATGGCGCTCACAGTGTCTGGATGATCCTCACCAAGCATTTCCCTGCGCTTTTCCAAGACCACTTTCTCCAGTTCTGCCGCCGGTTGAAACTGTCCCATCTCTGAGTACATGACTGCCAAGTCTCCCATGGTGCTCAGAGTCTTTGGATGATCCTCGCCAAGGAGTTCCCTGTGCTTATTCAAGACCAGTTTCGTCAGATCTGCAGCCTGATTAAACTGTCCCATCTGCAAGTACCTGATTGCCAGGCTTCCCATGGCCCTCAGAGTATCTGGATGATTCTCACCAGATGATGCTTTCCTCTGTTTCAAGACCAATTCTGCGAGTTCCCTCCCATTTTGAAGTGCCCCATCATTGCTATACATTGTCGCTAGCATCTCTTGAATCCGGAGAGTTTGGTGTTCACTCGGCTGCCCCAATAATGTTTGCAGCATGGATTGCCCCAGGTGAACCCCGTCTCTCCACTTCCCTTCTTCATGATATACCCAGAGACACTGTGGAGCAAATGCCATGTCGAGGACATTGCACTGCCGGCTAGACTTGAACAGAAGCGTATCAAGATGAGGAAACATTCGATGTTTGAACTGAAAATTGTTGATGGAGGAAATGGACATTCCCAGGAGTTTGTGCATGCATAGTTCAGTCAGAGCATCTGCTTTTACTATACTCTTGCACCACTCATGGACCAATGGATGAATTGAGAAGGTGATCCCGGAGGCAGCCTGAAACTCGATCAAAGAGTAGCGTCCAAGCTCATCGGCAACAGCTATGAACTTCAGTGAATCCCACTCGGAACTGGTGCTGTCAACGAATTTACCCAAGAAGTCCAATGGCTCCCGGAGGTCTGCCTCAGTCGGCCCATCTGGAGTAATCTTGTATGATTTAGCTTGTTGAAATAATTCCTCCGATATATCATCGTGATGGATAAAAGAGCAAAGTTCAAGTAGCTCTCTTGCCTGTCTGGAAACCTTCTCGAAGCTGATCTGCCAAGTGGTATAAACCGACCACTCATATTCTGACTGTGGTGGCCGTTGAGCCAGTAACTGGATTCGGCTGGCAGCGCTTTCATACAATTCGAGATATTTTTGAAGAGCACGGGATGACGAAATATATGCCCCAGCCTGTGCTACAGCCAGGGGAAGGCACTGAAGTTTCTTTTGAATGGTTTAACCGAAGTCTAATGTTGTGACAGTGAGATTCAATGTACCTGAACGATCCGCCTCCCAATATCTTGATTGTCCGCTTCCGTGGTATCGTATCTGGCAGCAGATAACAGAAGCTGAGTTGCCTCCTCAAGTGCCATTCTGGTGACTTTGTGCTCGGCCTCTACATGCTGACCGAGGTTCGGATTTCGGGAGGTAATAAGGATGTTTCCATGAGATCCCGGAGGAAAATATTGCACAAGGTTAAGATGGATGTTGTCCGCATTGTTGAATAAAATCAACCATTCTTGATGTTGATGAGACAACCAAAGCAAACCATCTTGGAAAGTTCTGCCGACTTTCTTGGCGAGGGCGAGGGTAACCAGATCATTTTCAATCGTTTGCTGGGAGCTGCTATCCATGAAATACACTTCAGAGAACCTGGGCTGGGGTCAGGGTGAGATAAATTAGACATTCATCACAGCGCACCGTGACTCCGGCATTCTGGCAGACTGCTCGACAAATTTGAAGGCAATTTGGCTTTTCCCAGAGCCTCCAAGCCCATGTAACAGGAAAATATGCCTTTGACCAATGTTTGTGTTGAAATAGCTTGTCATGTCTTGGAGAATATCCTGTCTTCCTGTGAAACGCACACTCGGAGATGGGCAAACTTTGAGATAGGCTGGGGACTCAGAAACTGTAACCACAGGATCTACCAATAATGTCAGCATGAAAGTGAAGTTAAGACACATTGAGGCACTCACTTAAAATGACTTTGACGGCAGCTGTGAGCTTGGACTTTGCGCCCTCTGTCCTTAGATAGGACTTGGTGTGAGCTGACACTTCACTTGCTTTCTCCCAGTCTTGAAATGCGAAACCCTGCATACCCTGTTGAACGTTGAAACGGAAGTAGGTGTTGGGAATGTTGTGGAAGCTCCGTGAGTTGGCTTCATGTGTTCTTTCGCAATCAGTTGCGATGCCCTTCATGGCCGCGGCAACAGCACCCGGGGTGGGTGATTTCGGAATCTGGATTGTGTCCGGATGCCCACTACCAATGCTGACCACCAGAACAACAGGCTGCGATGGGTATAGTTCTTTCGCTTCCGCAAGGACCAGGGACGTAGGATTATTATAGCAGATTCCCCCATCGATGTAACTCTGTTTGATCCCTCGGAAGTCAATTTCCATTGATTTGAAATATCCAGGCATAGCAGAGGTAGCTCGAGCCGCTTCCCATATCATGCAGTCATTGGCCGGTTCGTCTAAGGTGTCATATGAGCGAAAAAGCTCAGGAATGGCGGCGTTCATGTTCATTTCATTCATGGCGCAGACAAATCTACATCGGATATATCTCAGCGTAGTTCTGATACCAATCGAAAACCATACGTCTTGCAGGCTTTAAGGCCGAAACTCTTCATCTTGTCATCCTTGAATATATCCCTGAGTGCCTCCTCAAACTTTCCAGCATGGAATCCTTCCGCAAATCCCATCTTGGATTGCGGCCGAAGTTTTTCATAGGCGATGATGGTATCAGCGATCGACATACGCATGCGCCCAAGCATCAGCGCGATAATCCTGCAAATCGCATGAGCCCTAATCCCCTTCACGCAATATCACTCACCCGCCAGGGCCGCTGCCTCCAATGAGCTCGAAGAAGTCACATGGAGAAGGCTCGTTATCGAGATTGCCTTCCACTCTGATTCGATACATCATTCGTTCGAGTATGAGGAGTTCAGAAAGGGCTCCAGCTCCCCCACCATCTGGCCAATCGCAATCGTGAGTGTAAGTGCGAATTAACGATGGGGGCGATAAGGGTGTTACCGAGGGACAAGACTCTCACACCCCCGTTAGGGGTAACTGAGTTCGACATCGTCGTGGATCCGAGTTTTGTGCTCCCCTGAAAGTGCAAGTAGTTGGCGGAGGGGAGAGGAGGCCCAAGAGGAGGTGCGGGGGGAGTGGGAGGAACGTGGATGAGGGCGGTGCTCATTGCTTCTATTTCGCACAGACTATCTTTGAACCGATATGTCACATTGGTGCCGCGTTCAACATCAGGGAAAATTAACGTCTCAACTTCAACTTTGGTAAGTAGTTCAATTTGAGAGCATAAGGCAAGCCCGTACTTGGTCAATGATCTTCCCCTCGTTCTGGATAATTTATGGATCGCAGTGGCCAATTTAACGGTTTTTTGAACATCATTTGCCGAAGTTCGGCAAGAGCTCGCCGAGGCAGCCATCAGTGGCAGTGTGCTGCATCGTGTCAACGTGACCCAGGATCTTGTCTTACATATTCTTCTCGCCGCCTTCTCCTTGACGTGAACTAGGCTCCCTTGCCTGTAATCTAGTCTTCCAAAGCTATAAGTAACGCTTCCCGTCATCGAAACACTTCCAACGTGAATCCTGTCCAACTCCTCGAACTCACAAAGGCATGCCGGTCCCTCATATTCTGTAAAGCCAAGGGATGCGACATATACGATGGAGAAAGGACGGAAAGCGGAGGCGGGGTGTCCAACTGGACGATCTTTAAGCCACTTTACGCCGATCTCTGTACCATCTTCAGCGCGCTGGCGGAGCACGCGCGGCTCGCGAAACTGTCCCGTAACTGAATTTCTCCCCCTTATCTCCAGGGCAACGTCGAGTTCCCTGGGCGGTGCTCGAGAGATCCGTCAGGGACAACGAGCAGATCAAATGGGTACGTTTCCTTGTCCGTTGAATCCCAAGCATCATGAATGTAGGCATCCCGCGCTCACGGACCTCGCGCTCGACCTCCCCAAGTGCTGCGACACCAAGGGAATCGCTCTTGCCTCCATCTTCCCGAATCTTACCTCCTTCGCGCTGACCGCTTCCGACCTCGGGCGTCCGCCGTCCGACTTCCTCGCGCGCCACCCGCCCTCGTGCGCCTCCGCTTCAGTACGTGCCAGGCCTCCACCGTCCCCGCCGTGTCCTTCCAGCGCTTGCGCGCACTGAGGGTCACGAATTCCCTGCGGGATTGCCTCCCTGTTCCCCCGTTCGCTGTCGCGCGCGCGCCCATCGCGCACCTGTGCCCCCGCGTGCTGCCCGACTTCTTCTCGCCGAACGTCGGGGTCGCCGTGCACGCCATCCGGCGCATGCTCACCGGGCTCGAGCGCGACCGCGTTCCCGCCGCTCCTATTCGACATCCGCGCCGTCCTCCCGCTCGCCGAGCTCGCCGCCGAGCTGGACGCCGCCGTCCTCTTGCGCGCGCTCCCCATTTGCCTACGCATCGCTAGCTGGGCGACAGAGCGGTGCGTTCTCATCCCCGCGGTCCGCCTCGTCGACGGCGCGCCCGTCACGCACGTCCTCGAGACCACGCACGGCGCCCCGCTGCCGATCCTGCGGACGCGGGCGCACGGCGTAGAGGACGACTGGACGGCGGGGAGCGTGCTGGCCCATGTCGCGGGGCTGGATGCGTAGTTCGCGGCGTGCGTGATTGCACTGCTCAAGAAGCGCTCGACTATGATTCTAGCTATACCGGAGTATTCAGAGACAACGCTATGCTTCATCCCTGCCACGTACCACGTGTCAAGCTTGCCAGTGTATATGCAGATGTACGCCGCCACAAGTTGAGTGAGAATTGTGGACTAATAACTGGATTCAGGTGACTTTCTCGATGATATTGACAAGTCAAGAATGCTTCTAAACGCCGCTGCGCCACACGAGTACTTTTTAACTTCGCCAGCATTCATACACCCCCCGACTCGTGCTGGACCCCACTCACACCGACGTGTCTCCCTCTCCATCTCCCCGCCCCAATGCAAACGCCCCGACGCGCTCACGCCGTAGCCCTATTCCCATCCAGCGCCCCACCACCCTTTTTCCCCAAGCGAAGAACTCTCGTGCCCATCGACCAATGGCTGATCCCTCTCCCGCTGCCTTCGCGCGAATTCCTCTTGAATATGCGGGGCGGCGAGCCCCCAAGCAGCCTGACCTCGACAGAAATTTCCGGGCCGCTACGCCCAGACATTAAGATGCATGCGGCGGACATGTCAAAGGTCCTATCTACGCAGGATCCCAGTTTTCGAGCTCCGCCATGGTGCGAAAGAACAGTTCGGCCCGGGGCCCGTCGAACATGCCGGCGTGTTGAGCACTCATTGCACGTGGATGTTAGGGAAAGCGGTCAAGATGTGACGAGCTGGGATTAAGCCAGCTGCAAGAGGGTTACAGAAAACAAGAGCGAAGATGATTGCTTCGATGATGGGGGTTGTGGCGATTGTTGTGGCGTGCGGTTGTGGCCACACCAAGTTACAATGGGCGCACAACTAAAGATCAGGATGGATTATTATATTGTTGTACCGGCGGCTCTTGTTGGGTCCGTCGTCTATCTAGACCGAGGAATTGTACGCTTCTAAAGCCCTGCCACTGAAATACTGGATTTGGTTTGTGCTGCTTCATATGCTACGAAACAATGGTTAACGCGCTGCATTCCCGCCGGACGTCGGTACAGCTCGGCGGACCCTCCCGGCATGTGCCGAGCTCCGTTTGTAGCCGGGGCTCGGCATCAGGCCCGTCGGCACAGCGGCTCGCTTCAGCGGAGCTTCAAATTATGCCGTGTCCCCCGAACAGTCAGTCCCCTTGCCCCCGCCGTGGGCATTTCAAAATATATTGTTTAGACGCTGTACGTATGACCACAAGACGAGAAATGCTCTGTCTGGCCAGTGTGAGTAGATGCACGCCGCCGTTCTGCCCCTTCAATAAGGGGCGGAGCATGTGGCGGGGGTTGTCGCGACTCGGAGGCGAAGTAAACACAATGTCCGTCGAGCAAATTCTTGACATTCTGCACTGGATTTACATGCCAGAGAAAATTTGGAAGGTGGCGCGTCAACTCGGGGGGATTCCCCTGGCAACGGCGCGCCATCCCTGAAGGCTATGGCATGTAAAGCAGCGGAAACTCATCAGCGTGTGATGAAAGCTGGCTATATGTATATGGATGACTCGAGTCCCGGCCTACTCTCGCCGGCCTGCCATTTTGCGCATGGAATTTAGGCATACGGGTTTTCTAGCTCATCTAAAGATTTATTAAATTACGCCCACAGGGGCCTCTACTGGTGCTGCAAAACTGCAGCGGCGGACAGATCCGCATACTCTATTACATTGTACATTTTTTTAAAATTGTGATTTGTGCCCCAATTTAGTCAATATTACGGCCAGATTTGAGCAGGAGGGCAGCGGCGACAGAGATTTCAAGCAAGCCGATTTGGATCGCCTCCGATGTGATCTCGAGCACGACTTCATTCCCTTCGCGAAAGATGCGCGCATGAAGCTGGGGGGCGCCCAGGCCGGGAGCGTACAACTGAAGCTCGCCGTTAGCATCAGGATTCAATGGCGGAGATGTGCTGCGCCACTCACGCAAATGTAATTCCCATCCGACGCCCAGAAGAAGGGCTTCCCATTTGCTGACATCGTCCGATAGCTGGAAGGCAGAAAGGCGTGTCGGAGAGGAGGAGGGAGATTTTAAGTCGGCAAACGCACGTTTTGTCCGGCGACAGCGTTAGCCACTGTGACGTCTGTCGCTTCGACACGATGTCTCGGATCTCGATGATGGGATGTCTCGCCCACTCGATGATGACCATCGGATCATTGGCCAAATTATGGATCACGGTGAACCCAACCGTCGGTGAATCGGTCGTGATGCGGAAGTATGTCCGCGCTTGAGGGCCGGTCACGACCGAGTTCAAGATCGTCGGGGTGAACGAAGTGAACCGAAAAGACATGAACGTCGGAGAGGCGACCGCAGAACCGGAGGGGTAGGGCAGCGCGCCGAAAATCGACGGCTGCTGGACCGTCCCCCGGGAAGACCCTGCGTTGGGATTCGCCGAGTTCTTCCACCCGCCTTGTGCATAAGGGTTGAACATTGAGGTGTGAGGTTGGTTGAGGTAGTTGGATGAAGACGCACCCGTCACTGCTCCCTTTAAACGACCTCGAGCTCGCCACCCGCCTCAACGAACCATTACGGAAGCGGTTGCCCAAATGCATGGTGCCAAAACCCCAATTCAGTTCGCCGCCCGACAACCATGTAAAGAACGGCTTACTAGTACCCGGGCCTGCCTTATTGAGGCTGAAAATGCAGATGTTACCGCGAATGGACGAAGGAGGAAGGGGAAATCCGGTGGGATTGGCGGTGAATCAGTGGCTGTGGGGAGGTAGATCTGTGCGTAACTCGAGTCAACATGTCAAGGTCACGCGTCACCCACTCAGCCCTACCGCTGTATGAAGGGGAGAAAGCGTCACCTATCCTCCTAATTTCCTGAGAAGCCCATGATGCCTTTCTTTTAGGTTATCAAAATTTTTCAGTCGGGTCATGCAAATGTTCGGCTTTCGCCGAGACTGTGGTTGAACTGGTTTTCCGGTCACGCGCCACATCCCAAGTCGAATTGAACGACTGACAGTAAACGTCTACAAGTTGTCACTTACCCAACACCTGAACTACTTGTTTCACACCCCACAAGTCACGATTCACCCAAACGTCGCGTAGTTCACGGCGGACAGAGTACAGTTGAAACTCCCGCGGCCTTCAGAGGCACCATGGAGAGACTGGATCAGCACGCGATGGGGGTGGCACGACGTGCAATTGGAATACCTTGCAGCTGCCTCGCCGTCAAAGCGAGTTGCGGAGCGACCGACGCCGGGCCCTTGTTTCATGGAGTTGTCGGAGAAAAGCGCCTTGGCATCTGATAGCCGCCCGTCCGCGCTGATGCGCTTTGTTTCTCCAGTCTCGACCGCAAATCTTCGTATTTCCAGCCCTCTCGATTCCAAACAGAGGTGAGCGCTCGTGGGGGAACCGCAAATATCAACTTGCAAGATGGCCAGCAGTCTTCCTCTCAGGCTCGAGATCCTACACTTGGAACACCTAAAAGTGGAACCAGCACCTCCCTCCCTTGGGTTCCATATGTGTTTTAAAGTCCGAATTTGCCCGCCTGCCTCTCACGACAAGGCGGAAAGGCGTGGATACTCGACGTCCCAGTTGAAATAACCCCGCAAACAAAGCAATGCGAGGTTTCAAATCAAGCTGCTGTGCTTCACGGCGTATTTAAACCGAAGACCAGCCTGAGTCCGTTCCTTCGTGGTCGGGCTCCTAGGACGTATGTGCATTGAGCATGCCGCTAAATTATCCGCCACTGGGTAGAAGCAGATTGTTAGCACTGTCAGTTGTTTATCGGTACAACAATTGATCTCCAGCCTATATAAAATATAGTGGTTGGGCAGCACTCAAATCCTGAAATTCGAACGGATCTATCGCATAGCCAGTGACTGGGGCCTCTAGAAAATTCCTTGGTCACCAAGTCGGTGTTCTCCAGAAGGGATGGATAGTTCAGTAATATACCACAATGTAGACCAAGCCGAACCTTAGGAACATGGGTACAATAATTTTTGCTGCTATTATCGGGCTGAGTGGGGTAATCCTAATCGTCCAGAAGGGTCTATTTCTAAAAGAGCGTTTGCGAGTATTCGTGAAAGGGCATTATCCGCTTCTTCTTCTGCATGGTCCCCTGGATGAATATTTCTCCTTATGCAATGCAGGCGCGCGTATATTTTTCTACATTACTAGTATCCTTCTATTTGCGGGAACCCATCAAAGGCGGAATTGACGGCTCTCTGTACGTGGATGCATCAAATTGCGGCCTAGCTTGCCCGGCCTCCTATCCTTCGCAATTGTTAGCGCCCATATATATTATTAGCCTGAAGTATTATTAGTATGTATTATGTTACAGAATTCCGACCGAGCGGTCTTCTACTTAGTACGAATCTACAAGGAAAGTCCGCCGATGATTAAAAATGACCACCATATCGTAAACCATCACTGGCAGCGCTAGCGCGATTAATTTGATTCTTCAGTCGATCGTCCGACCAGATTTAAATAGAAGGGTAGCGGCGATGCACATTTCCAGCAAGCCGATTTGGACGGCCTCCGCTGTGATCTCGAGTAAGACTTCTGTTCTGTCGCGGAACACGTGGGCATAAATTTGCGGGGCACCAAGGCCAATCGAATACAGCTGATTGGCATGAGCATCATTGAAGACGTAAAATGTAGTGGTCCGCGTGCACAAATGTTTTTTCCGTCTGGTGCCCAGACGAACATTTTCCCATTCGCCATCATTGTCCAATGCCTGAGTGGAGAAAGCCTCGTAAGTATGTTGGCCCTGGACTCGGTCAATGAGATCAACGAGCGCACCTTTTGTCCGGCGACATCCCCAGCCAGCGCCGAGTCTGTCTCTTCGACACGATATCGCGAATCTCGATGATGGGATGCTTCGACCACTCAATGATGATGACCGGCTCGTTGACCATATTATGGACAACTGTGAATCCAACTGTCGGCGTGTCGGTCGTGATGCGGAAGTATGTCCGTGATCTGGGACCAGTGACGGCGGAGTCCAGTATTGTTGGGCTGAATGAAATGAGTCGAAAAGACATGAAAGTCGGGGGTGAAATCGGGGTTGGATAGGGCAACGCGTCGAAAATAGAAGACTGGTAGACCGTCCCGCGAGGAGAGCGCGCGTTAGAATTTTCTGCGTTCGTCCATCCGCCTTGGGCATAGGGGTTGAACATCGGAGATATACGAGGGGTCAATCGAAATACGGAAAATCAGAAACGCACCGCTCATCTTCAAATAGGATCTCACTTCCGCTCCGACAAAGGGCATGGCCGAATGCAAGAGGGTCAAGCAAAATCAATTTTGCGAGCCGGAGGCACAGGCTTCCTCCGACGCCCCTTACCGAGTACCGCTGTGTCTATATTTGTGGTGGCCTATATATATGGGGGCGCATGAGGACTACCGGGTCGCGACGCTTCCATTGATGCTGTCCGGAATTCACCTGTACATTTGTGAGAGATTGGAGGAAATCCATCCCAGATCAGGGTCATCTTTGACGCTACTTCTCGCAGATCAATCGCAGATCTTCTCGCTGCCGACATGAGATTCTTGTCTGGTTTCTCACGCATGGATTGCCCAGGCTACCATTTAGAATAGAGCTATTCCGTGGGGGGTTTCAATTCGCTGTTTCGCACCGCACAGTCCTCCCAACCGCCACAGCGCCAGGGGTATCATTACCCAAAAAAAGCTGTTGTGAAAACTGCTTGTCGGAGATAATTATATGGCGCAACTGATCTCATTGATCCCATGGCACAGTTGACAGGCGAGCTTCCGTGTAACCGACTGCTGTGCAGTAGAGACTAGAGAGCTCGGTTAGTTCAGCTTTCCGAACCCGGACGTCCTATAGGACCGACCAGTAGTCATAGTAGACCGATTCCGAGACAGGGACAGAAGAGCCGGAGCCTCGGGCGTCAGTATAGGCCGAGCCAAGTCCAAGTCAAGTCCAAGTCTCGGTCTTTGATGAGTTCACGTTTAGAATAATTTAAAACTTGTTTAAAACCTAAAACAGGGATAGGGCTCACCCCCGAATGGGTTGCCTGCAGCTAGTCCAGCAGCAAGAGCCATTGAAAGCATATTGATTCTGACTCAATTATTGAAGGAGATCGCCGATTTGCCCAGAGGAAATTCTTAAAGGTGGCCATTGGGGTGCGCCGCATCAGGGCGCATCTAATGTACCCAAACATAAGTAAATTACTCGGATCGCCGCGGCATGTACTGCAGGACCCCTCCGGATTTTATAAAACCAAGCCTAGGAACAGACTGCGGGCCCGCCGCGTCGCCACTCAACTGTCCGCACACACGTCCGGCACTTGTGCGCGGATCTTGAAGTTCCACAGGTACAAGCGCGAAAGGTCGAGCGGAGTACGTCACCCGTCTCCACTCTCCTACCACCGTGACTTGACCTCGACACGCAGGACACGGCGGCCATTCCCCATGCCCACTACCGTCGTGCGTTCGCCATTTCTAGGCCACACGACCATACGAAACGCGTGCGGTGCATCCGTCCATTAATAGAACAAGCGCCGCGGCGGAGTGCGTTAGTAAAACTGAATAACATCTTGCGTTCTCTCCACCAAGGCTCGAACTTTCTCCATGACAATCTCCGGAATTGTCTCGACTGATGGGTCGTACAGGACCCCGGATGGGAGGCTGTCTGCAATGTCCCGTAGTGCGCGAAAAGGGACGTCGCTGCTGAAGCGCATCGCCATCGACATCCGCTGGGCTTCCCGGGCGCGCGGAAAGTCGACGATAGTGAGGGCCATGCGCCCGCCGCTCCGCTGGATGCGTGCGACAAAATCTTCGATCCGCGCGTTTGTGGCATGGTCGGGGTTTGAGTGGACGCTGACTACGGACAGGAAGAGGCGGCCCGCGGTGTAGTCGAAAAGTGTGCAGACCGGACTGGATGGCTCCCGGTGCATGTGCATCACGTATCGCCTGTAGAGGGATTCTTTCCACACTTTGAAGTCGACAAGTACGATCGCGTGTATGAAGGCCTTGTCGTGTGTGCTCAGCCGGTAGGGAGTGACTGAGATGGGATTAGTGATATCCTAAGCGCAATCCAAATGGCACAGACGACGAGTGTGGAGGACGGCACAGAAGGACCGATGCCCTCCTTCTTTCCAATCTACGATTTGACACTCGTTGGAGCAGTAGTACCTGTTAAGGCAACCGGAACAGCGGCGGACATCTGCTCGACGATTAATGTTGGTGCACTGGGGGCTCTTCAGTATTAGATCATACACTGGAGCCAAATAAAATTTACCTTAGTGTTGTCACAGCCTTTAAGCGCAATGTATGCATCGGAGTCAAAAACCTCTTTGATCGCCAGTCGTTCCGTCGCGAGCTGGAAAAATCTATCCCATACGTTGAATAGTCCGGAGCGACGAAACGCATCGGTGGTTACAAGACCTGAGACCTCCTCTAGAGCAGGTCGGAGCTGGCAGAGGACCGAATGATACAGGGTGACACCGGACAGTGAGCTCTCGAAGAACCACTTGAGGGTCTCGATGACCTCAGGTCGTCTCTTGTCCTCGCACACGAATCTTACAAGGCCCTGGAGAAAGCCACCTTGTAGAGCCTCGCGGACATAAGGGTATCCTGGGACGGTCTGGAAGGCCCATCCTACTAAATGGATCGCATTATCGATGACGCGTGTGGCTTGATCTAGCCGAAAGACGGATGCGACCGCCAGGCAACGACTGACTGCTTCAGGGAAGCCTCGAGACAACAAGGCCGTGCGCAGAGGTTCGCTCGACGGCTCCTCGTAGTGTTTGATCACGAACGACAACACGCTCGCCAACGTTGGGAGACAAGCAGGGGAGTCGCCGCGAGTAAGGCCGTAATTGATATGTTCCAGTATCAGAGAAGCTAAATGCGACGCAGAGCCTCCAGCTCCTTCAGAGTAGTCTTCGACAACGTGTGGAAAGTCGTTCTGCGACGCCTGACTGAGCAGACGACACAACAGCACAAATGTGGCATCCGGCTCGTTTCCAGCCCGAATGGCAGCTGAAAGCAAAAGGACCCAGGTTCGCGCCACAATGACGCCGACCCCAGGGGTCGCCTCAATCAGCTTCCAAGTTTCGCGGTGGGTTTGAAACCTCGAAAGTATCTGTAGGAATTGGATGCAGACGAGTTTCTCTGGAGGCGCGCCAGGAATGCATTCCAGATAGGTATAAATGAAGCGAGACCAAGGCCATATTCTGGGCCAAAAGTCTGCGCACGCTTCCAGAGGGATCCGAGGCCCCACAACGGAGATGCAGCCCAATGCCGCGATCGCGCCCATCAGGATGACAACTGGCTCGCTGGACGCGGATAACTCTGTGTCCAATCGATCTAGATGTGGGATGCGGGACGGATCTAGGTGGGAGTATAACGCTGGAAGCAGCAGGATCAGCTGTGGATCATCTGGACGCATCGTTACGAGGCCAAGTAACGACCCGACCGCCTCGGTGGATCCTTGCGCTGCGGCCAAAGCGAGGCCCTTGCAGAATGATGAATGGGGCGGCCTCTAGGTTTATCGCTACCGATACCTTCATTGAACCTCGAAGTTTGGCGAGATTCGACGGCCGTAGCGACTGGTGCATATCGTGGTGGGAAGGGGTGTGATGCTAGTGTGACGGTGACATCCCACGTGAATTGCAGCCCTCGGGAGAGTACGGTTCGGTGGTTCCGCGTTCACCCGTCAGCTGTCATCTGTACAGTAAATGTCTTCAGATAGATTTGACTTGTCAATGGTCCCCTCCTTTTTTTTTCTTTTTTGTTAAGACCGAGATATGTCGTGGTCGCCCTCAACCAAACTTATTCTCCAGCCCACGTCTGAAATCGCTTGCGCGCAGACCCCGAGTTAAACACAAAAAAAAAAAAGAAAACAGGAAGGATAAGAGGAGCTTGATCGAAGAAATCAATGGATCCCGGAGTCCCAAGCAGCCAGCAGCAGCGGCAATATATAATCATAGGCCTTTTAAAGCCCAATTCGATCTGGAACAATAAGGAACACAGAACATGACATTAGACGACCAGAGCAGTGGAAGAGACAAGAAGGCCTCAGGGCAGCAGCAGGGTGTCCGGCGCCTCTTGGACAGGCCGCTCATAAAATCGCGGAAGATCCACAGAGAGCGTTTGAGTTGCTTAAAACAAATGTTGGATCCTCGATAAGCGGATCCACGTCATTTAATTAATGGAGGACGGCCAGTAGTTGAGTCACTAGGACTGGAGTGTTGGGTGGGAGTTCCGCGGCCTGTAATATTTGTGAGAAAGGCGACGAAAGCAGCTGTGGCGTTCAAAAACGTTAAGCCCTGCCGCCATAATCTAGATTTTCTTGGGTAAACTGAGAACTGTAGTTGAGCATCAAGTCTCCGATACGACCGACCCGCTTACATTCTCGCTCTATCCACCCAGTGATCCATTTCCTTCAGACACTCTTCCGCAGTCTCAACCGCATCGTTATCGATCTCGCTCTGCGTCGGACGTTGCGCGATCCGCTCCACCTCCGCTCGCGCCCGCTCCCGCACCTGCCCGGGCATACAATCCACAAGGAATGACAGCAGATGGCCCTCCCATTCCCCATCGTCGCCCTTCCGCAGAATGTCCCGAATCGGGTCGATCGCAACCTCCGGGAAACGGGCGAGCTGCGCGCGGCAGCCGCCCCACGGCGGCCAGTTGCAGTCCTGCAGCCACTCGAGCAGCGCGGGGACGAACGGGCGCATCGCCTCCGGCGTCTGCACCAGTAGATCGAGGCTCCGGATCGCCATGTCGTCCGACTTGGTGAGCGGGGCCCAGGGGCTCGCGGCGTCGAGGAATTTGAGGATGTCCGTGCTGCGCTCGGGGAGGTCCGCCGCCGCCTCGGCATCGGTGGGCTGCGTCGCGAGCCGCGTGAATGCGCCGCGGTAGAGCTCCAGCCGGTCCCTGGGCAGGTCGGCGAGCACGCTCCAGGATAGGCTGCATTTCAGATCCGCGGCCTCGCGCGTCAATGCGGGGGTAGCCAGGATGGAGAGCATGGCAGACACGAGGGGATCATCGGTGGAGGGCGCGCTGGCGGTCAAGCGGGAGACGAGAAGCTCTGAGACCCTGTAAAACTCCCGGTAGGAGGAGGAAGAAGTCGGGAGTTGAAAGATGAAGGCACTCAATGCATCGGTGTCCCCCGAGTCGAGGAGCTGAATGTGATCGGTAGACATGGTGGATATTGGCAATCGACACCAAGAAAAAACTGTTGGACCTCTTGGTATTCGAGGCAAGTTCAGAGGGGGGCGCCGGAGAAGCGTATTGAGAAAGCTAGATCTGAACGATACTCGCATGATTGTCCACCGTTATATCAGATTCAAGCCATGGAGGTCGATGGAGAAGAGGCGGTGATGCGAGTGTAGTGGCGGTGCCGACTCGGAGTTTGCCGACACGGCGTTCTTGACAATGAGGTGCATTCTTCGAAGCTGAAACCATGCGTCGATCGAAGGCAAATCTCCCAAAAGGCCACCCCTGTAATTTTTCTTTGTTGCTTTTTTGCAAGTTTTTTGCCCTTCAATCGAATTTATGCTTCGGCCGAGTCGGCCGAGGGTCCGCTGTGCTCGCAAGTTTCGTTAACCTCTTCCGCATTCTTTGCGGAATATCTTCGGGTCAGCGGGAGGCGCACAATGATGGCCCCGGATGTGCACGAGGCGGAGGCTTTACTCATTGCGCCGAGTTGGTGATGTCAATCGATCACTGCTCTGAGTCCTCGTTTATAAAGTCGAAGCATGCTGAGCGCCCGGGAAAATCTTGTGGGAATCTCGTTGCAAAATCAAAAGCAAGTTCCTGCTATTATTATTGTTGCCTCCCAGATCCATGACTCAGCCTTCAGAACCTGTTTTTAACTTTAAAATATGTTCAATGTTGCATCACGCTGAGCGCTGTTCTCGCGGGCATCTCCGGGGCGGTCTCAGGCACCCGGGAAGAGCCTGTGAATTTCCATCCAGCTTGTGAGAAAATTCGGGACGGGTAGCTCTCGCTTTCTCACCATCCTCCACGAAATCAGGCAGTTACGCCGATCCTTCTAGGATGATACTCCTTAAGATCGCCTTGATGCGAAACAACAAAAAAAGGCAAACTCTTAGGTGATTCCAAGTGATTTCAAGGCCATAGCATTCACTCCAGACAAAGAGGGGACTTCCCAGCCAGCGGGAAAATATGCATGGAGCTATAACCCTGATTCAAACAAGTGTTCCAACATCGGGTGCCTGTTAGCTTTTCAGCCCAGCTCATGCTCGTAGGCGATGAAGTACGTACATTTCGGACGCCCATGCCCTTCATTTCAACGTGATCATGCGTCGCTGCATCGGACCAAACCTCCCGATTGATTGTGACCAGATGGGTGTCATTTGTGCCAGCTCCACGCGATCCGGGAGTACGGAGGTAGCTGAGGGTTGAGAGCATTCCGTCCGTAGATTCCAGATACGTCCCACGGCCACCCACAATTTGACAACGCGAGTTCAAAACCACGAGCATGCAGCTAGGATAAAGCCTCGCCATGAGGACTGTCGGGATGATGTAGTAGGTCTGGTTGGGGAAGGCCAAGAAGACAACAAGATTAGTCACTGCAACCAACGCTGCGCCGTACAATCAGTTCTCAACTCCGGGAGATGCATTAGCGAAGAATGCGTACCTGTCAATGATCCTGTCTCTAAAGTTATTCTAATCAATTTTGAAAGTAATGCGCGTGTCTGGCGGAATCCAGTGACTTGGTTGGATAGCTGGCGTACAAATTAAACAAACCCAGCCCCCTTGTAAGGAAAAGACTCACATAGTATGTCATGCAAATAGCAATGAGGATGTCGCTCAACGCTGAGGCTCCGCACCACACCTGGGACAGAAATGAAAGAAGATCAGTACCAAACTCTGCGTCGTAGTGCGTGAAGACTCACCCCAACAGCCGCAGTAACCTTTGGGGTGCTCAGGCGCACCACATTGTCGGCTTTGAATTACTAAGTTAACCCAACTCCGATGTGACGAGATAAAATATCGTACGTGCGAAACTAAAGGCACCAGCCAAGAACGCACTGACACTGCTGGTCAGGGACACCTGAATATTTGTGTTAATGCTGTGGTGGGTGCATGAGAATCGGCACGTACGATCATGATCAACGCCGGAATGATCCAAGATTTCGATAACACATAGACACGATATGCGTAGAACGATTGGCCAATAAAAGCAACTATAGGTGGAAGCAACGTCAGTATTAAACAACACGTTCGCCTGCGCCCTAAATTACCCAGTCCACTGATAACGGGAATATCCAGCCAGCCGAGTTTTATCGTGGTGGCCGCCAAAAAGTTACCAAACCCGTATCCAAAAGTCTCAAATGCGTCGTGAGTTTGCAAAATGGTGCCCACTAGCTCAATGGTGTATATGCTATACACCAGGAGCTTAGTGGACAGCCTGTCTTTGGGGAAAGCCTGATAATAAAGATCTGAAGCAAATCAGCAGATAAATAGCCTACGTGGAAGGTTGCTTACACACTTGAACAGACAGGGCACCGAAGAGGCCCCAAGCGAGGAGATTGCACATAAGCTAAACATGGATATGAATATGTGCGGTAGAACATCATATTCTCGATGGATTACCAGTGGTGCCGTCCTACGCCTTGTCAGCAGCTACGAAGCTTTCAAAAGGAATGGCACGAACAGTTGAACAATTTGGAACCCGGGAGGAGGGGTCAATGGCAAAGCCTGAGGATCCATGGTCCTGAACGATACTCCGGATCGTAGGGGTTAAGATGAAGCTGTTATCTGAACGGGGGATTTAAGTATGCTTCAGTGCATCTCACGCTGAATTTAGATTGATGACAAAAATCATCGGACCAGGTACAGGTACACAGCGGGAGAAACGCCACCACCATCGTAGGATATTTTCAGCTAGATGGCGTTACGTCCACGAGCGAGAGAAACATGATTTCACTAAGACAGGATGTCTCACGGCTCTTCCGGCTCAAGCTCTTCCGACTGATCCCGGCTGGGAAGGAAATTCAATTGGCAAAGACGCACGCAAGTAACCACTCAAGTCCGATTCTGAGCTGGGTACTCATTGTACGGCGGACGGGTCGGGAGCGTTGCCTAGATACGGCGGTGTTCTGTAGAACCATTTCTGATTTTAGGAGGTTTAAGATGCCGCGATGCCGAAGATGCGGACACCGCTCTTGGCCGACGGAATGATCAAAGACGATCAGACTCGTAATCACTGTACCATTTCCAGTACACCTGGATGCTACGTGGCGAATAAGACTGCGCCACCATCTTCGCTCTGTTGCACTCACCAATTTTATTGCGGACGAATCTGATTGTAGAAGCTGTAGCTGTCAACAAATGCGGATACATCTTTTGGTCGACGGATCTCTGTTGTGATCTTCATATTCGCAATTAACCAACGCAAATAACGCTTTCCCATTTTGAACCTTGAAATTCATTCTTGGATTCATGGGATACTTGTGGGAATATGTACCCAGGTCAGCACATGGGGATCCGTGGATTACCCGCGCTCGTGGGATGCATGAGTGCGTGTTGGGATTTCCCCGGGGGTGTTTGCCTGGATACATCTGTTCTCTGCTGAATGGACGGGAAGCAAGCTTAAGGGTTGGGAACTGAAACCGCGGTAGGATCAAGTTTCGGACTTTATTCTTATGACGTCCCAATCTATGTAATTGAACAGCCCCCAAATTAAGACGTCACCATGATGGACTCACACAGGATCTGCCCATGTTCGATTGAGAACATCAGTCTTTCGTGTTGGAACAAGAGGCGGTGTTTGTAACATTTCTTCCGCCACTACTCATAGTCTATTAGTCCCGTCATCAAGAGACGCTTGGCCGTGTGGCCCGCGGCACCCGAGCGTCGCCATTATTGGGGTGAGCAAGAGCCAACTTGAAGTTCGGGTCAGAATAGCAGTTTGTGAATCACATCGAGGAGAGATAGATAGATTAGAGTCGTTGACGGGCGGGGAGAAGAAGATGTAGATGCAACGATGCCAATGGGCCGGGAGACTGATGGAAAGATTCAGCGGCGCCCACAATGGAATTTTCGTCTTGCCATCCGCAGACTATTTATAATTCTTTTCCCACGAGAATGTAATGCGGTCTTAATGCTGACGGCATCATCTCCCTCGTATCGCCCTCGCCCTCCCTCTGCTTCGTCTCCTTTCCTCTGTATTCCGGATGAGCAAGAAGAACATCCTCATCACCGGAGCTACAGGTCTCCAAGGCCGCGCGCTCATTCAGGCGCTCCAGAAATCCAAGGGAGAGCCCGGCGTGGGGCCGGAATCAGAAAGCTTCCACGTCTTGGCGCTTACACGGACGGCCAGCTCCCCGGCGGCGCAGGACCTGGCGGCCGCGCACCCGGGGCTCGTCACGCTTGTGCAGGGCGATCTGGAGTCGGCCGAGGCGATCCGGAAGATATTCGAGGACGCCAAAGCAGAGTCTGGCGGGATCTGGGGTGTGTTCTGTGTCCTCGCGTTCCCCGGGCTCGGTGCAAATGCAGACGGAGTGGAGAAGCAGGGGAAGGTGAGCACAGAGTACATCGAGGGGGCTCGTCTGATGTGGTGCAGATCGTGGCAGACATGGCGCTGGAATACGGCGTATCGGCGTTCGTATTCTCCTCAGCAGAACGCGGGGGCGAGTATTATGATGACAATTTTGAGCTGGACGGCCGCGCAAAGGTCATGATTGAGCGACACATCCGCGCGCTCGGCGAGAAGGGACTTCCGTGGACGTGCGTGGGCCATTGTACCGACGCAGGGAGCCTCCGTAACTGACAGTGGAGCCAGATTCCTGCGCCCGGGGTTTTTTATGGAGAATTATGATGGCTTACTTGGAGCAATTGCCGTCGGCGTCCTCAAGTATGGCTTGAAGCCGACGACGACCAATCGAATGGTCGTAAGTCCTCAGTTTTCCTCCAAGCTTCTAATAATAGTATCGCAGGCTGTGGACGATATAGGCGATGTTGCTGCTGCGGTTTTTAGGGTCAGATATAGTTTTCATATCAGCAGTGATCTTATACTCTGCACAGGACCCGAGCAAATACGCATCGCAAATTTTGATCGTGTCCGGAGAAGGTATTTTCAGGCGTCTATATCGAGGCGAGCGAGGTTAACGGCGGATAGTTACGACAATGAGTCAACAGGAAGAGTCGTACCAAAAAGCTACAGGCAAGCAGCTCCCCTCAATTCCAAAGCTGCTCGCGCGTATAGTGATTGCATTGAATGCCCATACAAAAGAGCTGTGAGCAGCCTCTTTCACGCCTAGCCGCTTGCTTACCGCGCCATAGTCTTGCAGATCTTGAGCGCAAGCATGACGCACGGGAGACGGGAAAGTGCCCCGAAGTCGTAGACCAGACCGCCGCCGCAAAGGAAGCACACCCGGCGATGCGGACGCTCTACGCATGGGCGCAACAGCGGGCTGGGCAGGGCGCGGTGCAGAAGAAGAATTGGAATAAGCTTTCAGTGTTCAGTATACTGACCGGCAGGCAGTAGCATATCATGAATCACGATAGGGAGCTTGGCTAGGCTGTCCGATTTTTCCGAAACTATTTATGCCTTTCAGCACGAAATGTATAATATAAGCACCTGGTTTGCGTTCCACCGTTGAGGTTGTGCTTTGCCGAACCTAGCCGAGATCATAGATTGATGGGTGGTTGCCGACAAATGAACCCCCTAAAGGTCTCTAAAGACTAGTACTCGTTGACTCTCCGCCTCGGACATCAGAAATGGAGAGCCTTGCTGCCTTCATCCCTTAGTCGAGGCTGAACTGATTTAACTCACTATCTGGGGAGAAAGTCGTCGTGGATTATTGTCGACGCGTTCACTCACGACGATGGCCGGCTCGGATCATCTCAGGCCGGAGCAGTAGATTCGGTCTGGACTGGAGTTTTTCGTGTAATCTCTCTGATTGATTTGACAACTCATTCAACCCTCTAGTTAGGCAACAGGTTGTGGACCACTATGGTTGCTATGAGCGTGATGCCACCTTCAAGAGACAGACAGAGGTTCGATTGGGAGTCGGACTCCTCCCAACGAAGAAGTCCGGATTTTCCCTTCAGTTCATCCAAAATCCATCTCGCTAATTTACTCGGCGACTAAGTATTCAACCCGCTAGCAAACATATCACAACAGTAGCCGGCGATGGCATTGGGCCGGAGATTTAAGATTTTCTGAGTTCGATAGTTTCAACGGGTTAATTCTGATTCTTGGATGCTCAGGGATCTGACTCTGATTTGCAAATACACCGGCAAATAAAGTCTGTCGTGGATAGTTTCCCAGTGCGACCCGCACTTTTAAATGCTGAAATTCCGACCTAGATCATTCACCGGGTGGGAAGGTTCCCTCGCCGCACCGCGAGATGTCGCTACATCCGTCACGTAGCATTCAGTTAGAGTTTCGCATAGAGAATCGTCGATTATGACGCAGGATTCGCAAACCAGCCTTGGCATCTGGAAACAGTGATGTGTCGACAGAATCCCTTTGTATCGCATTTGAGGGTTCACCGCTGAGGAGCCTTGAGCCTTGAAGGTCGCCGCACAGAGGAAGCCGAGAGAGAGGACTTCACGGGACGGATACATATACATTGTCATGAATTACAAATGGAGTCAAACACAGGCACTAAGATTGGAGTCCTGCGAAACTATCAGCAGAGCTCATTGTCGTCGTGAGAAGACTAACTTACACCCATGTGCTTCATTTCAACACGATCATGCGAAGTTTCATCCAACCAAACCTCCCGATTGATTGTGACGACAGGTGCAGCACTAGCTGTGCTAGTCTCCATATGACGGAGAAAGCTAGGGGTCGATAGGATATCCGCGGACGCCGCATCAGTCCCGCGACCGCCGACAATTTGGCAACGTGAATTCAAAACCACCAGGATGCAGTTGGCGTAAAGCCTCGGCATGGGACCACCCGAAGCTATGTAGTACAACCGGCCAGGAAAGGCAAAGAAGAGGATAAGATTCGTGACCGCTAGCAAAGCTGCGTCAAATCAGTTGGGATCTCTGTGCCAGTCAACGTCTCAGCGAACAATGCGCACCTGTTAATGTGCCCGTCTCTATCGTTAATCGAATTACTTTGGAAACTAACGCGCGGGTCTGGCGGAAGCCAGTGACTTGCGCCGACAACTTTAACTGAATTCGAAAGAAATCCGACCTTCGTTAGGGACAAACTCACATAGTATGTCATGGAAACAGCAATGACGATGTCGCTTAACGCTGAGGCTCCGTACCACACCTGGTATATGACTTAGTAAAGACCAGTTTCTTCCCCGGTACTGCGCACATACCCCCATAGCTGCGAAGATATTTGCAGTGTTCAGGAGCGCAAAATCGCCGGCTGGGGATAGGTGAGCACAAATCTGGGGCAACGGAATGTCGCACCTTTCAATATAAAGGCGCCAGCCAAGAATGCACCAATATTGCAAGCTAGCGACAACTGCGGTTCGGGTGTGAATAGACGATGATATATCGGAGGCCGACGCACTATGACGATTAAGACGGGAACGAACCAGGATTTCGACAGCACATAAACGCGGTATGCATAGAATGATTGCCCGATTAAAGCAACTATGAATGGAGGCAACGTCAGTGTTGAACAAATCAATTGAGGACGTATGTTACCTAGTCCACTCATGATGGGAACATCCAGCCAGTCGAGGTGTATCTTCCCGAGAACCGAGACGTCGGCAAAACCGTAACCGAACATTGCGAATACGTCGTGAGTGATTAAAGTCATTGCCACTAACTCGATGGCGTATACGGTATACACGAGGCACTTGGTGGAGAGCCTGTCGTCGGGGAAAGCGTGATAATAGAGATCTAAGGCACTTTGATATATATATGCAAGGACAAGGTAGAAGACGGCTTACACAGTTGAACGCACAGGGCGCCGAAAAGGCCCCATTGCAAGAGAGCGGACACGAGCTACGCATGGAGATCAGCTCGGCGGCAGAATAAAATATCAAATGCAGCACCCGTGGTCCTGAGCTACGCATAATCAGCTGCGAAGTAATCCTACAACAGGAATGGCACGAACATCTCGACGATCTGCAACCCAGGGGGTACGGCTGAAACAACAGCGTCCATGGCGCTGAACGATATTCGGTGGGGCCTGAGAGAGTGCTAAGTTCGTGTGGGCCCAGCTGTCGATTTACTTAAGTATGGCTTGAGCCAGTCTCACGATAAGTCTGGTTGTCATGATCGCCACGGAACATCTTGTACTAAATGAGCAGGCGACATCAGAAAGATGGAGAGGTCCTCATTATATTGGGACTCACAACGAGATATTCAACCGAATTCCCGGGTCAGCCATGAGAAAGATGCTTGACATGAGAGAGGACAGCGATACCTCCGGCGAGGGGAGCGGAGGCCAGAGGGCCAGCGAGGTCCCTTTGCGGTCGCTGGAGCTGTCTGCAGCCGATTCATTGGAGTCCGTATGATGCGGAATTTACTTGATCATGAGAGCATCAGAAGGTGCGGCAATCAAGCCAGTCAGAGATTTTCAGCTCCATGGGTGTACTGTAAGGTTGAGTATTGCATGCTTTCGCTGAGCCGCAGACCTTCCGCGGTTCCGTCCTAGCTATACAGCATCGGATGAAAGTAGTATTGACTGACCTTCATCTTCTTTTGGGTCCTCCGCAGACACTCTGTGGGCTGCGGAATGCACTTCCGGCGAGGTCGGAAGTTAGGCAACCCCCGACCGAATCTCCCCTTTCTGAATGACACAGAAAGATGGATGTTCCGTTGCCCTGGGAACCCACCTAGCCCACCATAATAGGTCGTCCAGTCTTCGATTGCGCACTACAACCGACCACTCCAAGAGAATACAAAGCAAGATCTCCTGAGCAATTACGCTCCGAGATCATTGGCATTTGACCACTCCCAAGCGTATCCCGTATACAGTCGATTAGTCATCCCATGAGAGAGCCTTCGACGACGGAGGTGGGTGGAAGCGGCAACAGCTCTCGTCGGATTTTCTTATTCGTCACCTATATAGCTCCCAGTATCAAGCTATGGTTCAGAATTTTGCTATATTCCGGGCGACACTCCGGGTCCGTTGATTGACGTGAGAGTTCGGTTCAGAGATAGCATGATACACATGAGGAGGTGAGATGGATGCGTCGTCCATGGACTGGGAGAAGCTGTAGATGACAAGACTCAGCGTCTAACGAATGTCGATTGTCGCCCGCAGAACCGGATTCAGAACTTCCGCCACCGATGGACTCGAGCAAAGCACGAATCCAATTGAAGTAGGTCTGTCCTCAGGGTTCAACTTCGTCCGCAAGACGCTCGGGAGCAGAATCGAAGGCTAGACCATATCGCCCAGAAAAAGAGTATTGGTCGACTGTGGCAGAAGACGCCAACGGTGTCAACACGCCGCATGGAAAATCTTCAGCCGCATGGTGTTTCATTGCCTGGGAGTTTTCTCGGCAAGATGGGCAGTCGCGAACCTTCGTAGCCAAGTTCGCCACACAGCATCCAGATTGTGATGTAATCCCAACATGACGATCATGGCGGAGATTTGAAAACCGTCTTTGCTACCTAAAGTTCCTGGTAGCGAAGATTTTTCGCTGAAGTTTACCAGCCACGCTCGCGAGGTCAGCGTCTGTTCCTTTTCACGTTATCCAGGGGTTAGGCGACGAACTTGGGCCGCATTTTCGACACCGAAACGCCATAGTCTTGAGGTTAAGCTTAGCCTGACAGTGGTCGCAACAGAAGGAACAGTGATTGGAGATATCTAAGTAGATGTCGTTGTCACGCGTGGCCGATCTATGGTGGAAGCCACAGATGGCTCCTCGGGGTGGGGGATCAGTTCAGCGAGATTCCAGTTGCCAGGAGCAGAAGACAACCGAACTGGAAGACTCGAGAGTACCAAGGTTCTGAAGTTCAAGTCGTAAGAACTGGCGGCGACGCGGGATGATGCCACACAGGGCGGCTTGACGGTGGCAGAAACAAAAGTGCCCAGCCGTTCCGGGTTGAGCGAAAACATGAACTTAGGTGGATGACCGACAGCAAAAAGCCAAGACGACTGCAGGACTTGGGACGTTCGGCGTAGGTCGGAATTTGTGAAGCTACGGAGTTTCTCTTGAAGAAAGTCGTAGACACAGAGCTTCAGTTCGTGAGTAGTATACTTAGATGACTGAGTTGAGTCGATAAAGTATACGTGTTGAACGTGAGTCTGTCTACTGTGTAAATACGTTGAGTATTTATACTACTTGGAGGATCCTTCGGATCCGGATACCTGACTCCTACTGAGTCGTACTGACTAAGATGAAAAGAGAAATGACTATATATGAGTACCTACGAACGAAACGAGATGATGTAACTAAGAGATGAGTCAAGTCCCCTTTTGGGACCGTGAGAACGCGACGAGACCTTACATTCGCCCTCGGGGATTGCATAGCGATCTCCCCAAAGTCACCGTCGCGCTCACATGATGGGTACAGCCTCCTCGCCGTCCCATCCAATGATATTCCCAGCTGATCCGTCGTCTTCCTCGTCCTCGCGACGAACAAGCCAATCGTCCATGTGGACGTCCTCTTCGACGACCTGCGGTGGAGTTTCCTCACGCCGAGCCTCGAGATCAGCCGGTGCAACCGTGTCGACCACTACGCCTTGCACGGTCACGGCAGCTGCCTCCACGCGCGCGTGTTTCTTCCCGCGGTGGTGCCTGCCCCGACGCCAGCCCTTGTTATGCAAGCTGCCGCCGACGCGCCCTACGTTCTCAGGTAAGCTTGCTGCTTCGAACACATTTAAGTCCGGCTCACCAATAAGTCCGTTCCCCGCGCGATTCTTGTGGCCCATCAATGGCCTGCCTCGAGCGGCAATGCCGTACATCGGCAACCTGCCGGTCGGCTCCGACGGCCCGGGGTACCTGCCACGCCCCACGACCCTGCCGTGTACGCGGCCCATCCCGGTAACCATGGTGCGGTCGCCTTTCTTCAACACCGCACTCACCGTCCCAAGAAGCTGTCCTGGGAGGTTGAGGAACTGGGCGAACGAGTCCGCAGACATGCTGACGCCGTCGCCCAAGGCCGGTGCGTTGCTCCGCGCCGCGTTTTCTGCCTTTCCCGCAAACATCAGAACTATGCGCCGTGGCGTTACGAGAGGTGCACTCACTACTAATGTAGCGCTCCCATTCGCGCTCCACATTCGGGAAATCACTGGGCAGAGGCGCCGTCGGATGGATCCGACGATAGTGGTCATTGTACGCCGGAGGAGGCGGACCGGGGTGATCATTCTCGTGATTGAGCCAGCCGCGCACTCTGGCGGCATACTGATCACAGCGGAGGATGTCAGCAGCGGAGTAGAGAGGGTTGGTGGACATAATGCGAGGTAAATTGTCTGGCTTCCTCGCACATCTCACCCAGCTATTTATCTGCCTCCGCTCTCCCCTGCAGGTCCAGTCTCTCAAATCTGAGACATTTTTTGCGCTGACGCGTCCTCCATAGCTGACGCGTCCCTCCCTGACTCGAACCGCATCCGAATGGACAGCAACATCAAATTCGGGTGGAATACTCGCTCCATTCCCCAACTGCGAAATCTTTGATGCGCCCATCGCTTCCAGGTACGCGGCGAGCGGGACCAGATGCTTAACCTCAGCCATACTGGCACCAGGTTTTGTCTCCCGATTTCCAGAGTACCTCGAAGACGGCATCCCGCCCCTTTCCAGCATGCGACATTATCTTGTCCACTGCCCATTCACTCGGAACTCCCCCTAGACCCGGCAGCTGGTGTAACTGACGGCCTGGAAAGCGCCTGTCGTCGCTTGGCACGTGGATACGTAGCAATGATGAGTGAAAGGATGGGTTAATCCCACGCATTTTCAATTCGTCTGATAGCTCAAGCTGGTACGATGCCCCCGGCTCCAATACCTTCATTATCGGGAACGGTCCAATAAATTTAGGTGCCAATTTTCTCGCCCTTCCCTGCGGAATTTTCAAGTTCTTTGTTGACAGGTATACCAAATCACCTTCAGCGAACTCAGACGGCCTCCTCTTTTTATTAGCCTGGACCGTTTGCTTGACCCGTTTCGCGATTATTGCATCATGAGCAGACATGATCGCATCTTTAATCCTCTGCGCGAAGACTACGGACGCCCGGGTATTCCGACTTCGAATCCCAGATAAGTGGACGCGGGTTCCTTCCATAATTCAAGAAGAATGGAGAGAATCCCGTCGTATCCGAGCGAGCAGCATTCATTGCAAATTCTATTCCAGGTAAGCGCACGACCCAGTTCTTCTGATCCAGGTCGACGCACTGCCGCAGCATTTGCGTCATTGTCCTATTTGCCCTCTCTGTCGCCCCATCCGTCTGCGGGTGGTAAGCCGACGACAGCCGCAACTGCGTATTAATCAAGCCATGCAATGTCTGCCAAAAGGTACTTGTAAATAACGAGTCCCTGTCGCTGATTATTATCTCAGGAAGTCCGTGTGCCTTGTACACGACATCAAATATCATTTCCGCGATATCCTTAGCCTTATATGTCTGCTTCGTTGGCACCAAGTGTACCATTGACGTTAAATGATCAATTATAACGCAGATCATGTCAAAACTTCCATGTCGATTGCTTGATGCGGGTAGCGGCCCAACGAAATCAATCCCTATAGATTGCCAGGGTCGTCTTGGCACTTTCAAGGTACGTAACAGCCCTGCTGGTTTCTGTGTTGGAGCCTTGCTCAACGCGCACACTGAACATGACTCACAGAATGCTGCTACATCCCGGATCATTTTGTCCCACCAAACGTTCTCCCGCAGGTAGTTCAACGTTTTCCGGCTACCAAGATGAGCCAATAATGAGTGCGCCTGTTCAATTACCAGTCGCCTGATATTGATACCGTCAACGACAATATTTGGAATGCACAGCAACTCAGCGTCTCCCAATCGCATGTATATCAAGCCATCCCGCAATACGAAATCCTTATAATGACTAGGTTTTAATTGCACCTGACGGAAAAATGTATCATCGGCATATTTCCCTTTCAGGATTTCCGGAAAGTCCACATCTGTACTGATGCTGTTCACCAGATTGACCAGACCCTCCTGTGCTGCGGGCGCGCTGACTTCTTCCTCCATTCCCTGTGGCGTTTCCACGCTCTCGGGTTCCTGGACGGATTCCGCGGCTCCTTGCGGCTGCAGCACTGCTTTGTGCGTTGATTCGCGCGCGTCAGACTCCTTCCGGACTGCATGCGTCCTGCGATCAACCACCATTCTGCCCTTGGCTTGGAGCCTAGCCGATCGCCGGCCCGCCTCGACTGCGTACACCGTGAGTGATGATTCATCAGTAAAGACCGGCGCTGAAATATTCACGGCTGCCCGACGCTCATGGTCGGCGAGTTCCTCAAGCTCAGACTCCTGTAAATATTCACTCGGAGCCCTGGCCTCGCCCACTGGTTCATTCGCATAGATCCGTGACAGCGCGTCAGCCAGTACATTTGTTTCTCCTGGGATGTAATGAATCGTGAAGTCAAATTCATTCAATATCCCCATCCAGCGATGCTGACGCGGCGAAAGATGCCTCTGCTTCATGATATGCTCCAGCCCTCGGTGATCTGTGCATATACGGAATTTCGCCCCGTGCAATTCTGCTCGAAACCGCTTTAACGATTCAACAATAGCTAACAGCTCTTGCTCGTGAACGGGATAGTTCTGCTGGGCAGAATTAAATTTCCCTGACCAGAACGAACAAACCCGAGCGGTATTAAGATCATCCCCTTGGCTAAGATAGCCGCTAGCACCGGTAAGGCATGCATCCGTGACTAGATTAATTTTCTCGGCTTCCAGAGAATAATCTAGCGCCACCCGGTGATTATCGCGCCACTCACCCACCCGACTTTTAACTTCATCGAATGCTCTCTGGTGAGTCGGATGCCATCTCCATACGGCTGCAGGACCACTAATCGATGACAATATGCCCATAGGAATTCTAATACCCGGACAATCCATCGCCAAGTATCCAACAGCACCCAAGAAACTGTTGAGCAGGGCCTTATTTGTAGGTGTCTTCCAGTTCGCTACGCGATCCACCTTGTGCGGATCCATTCTAATGCCGCTGTCGTCGATTACGTGGCCCAGAACTTTTAATTCGGACGCGAACAACTGCATTTTGTCCGGACTTAAGTATAATTTCTCGCGTCGGAGAACTGAAAATACTTTCCGTAGATGCTCCATATGCTCCTCCGGTGTGTCCGAATAAATTATTATATCATCCAGGTACACGTCCATAAAGACCCCAATATATTCCGCGAAAATATGGTTCATAAGCAGCTGACATGTCGCTCCTCCGTTGCAGTCACCCAGCTGTAAAACCAAGCTTTCCATGGTGCCATCCGGAGTTACAAACAAGGTACGCGGCACATGCTCGTCGATTATTCTAATCTGCCCGTAGAAGTCTTTACCATCCACGAGCGAGCGCATCGAATGCCGTACAATATTCCGCAGGATACCTTCCTGATCAGGCAACGGAGCCGTAAGTTTTTTGGTGTTCGCATTAATCTCCCGCTTGTCGACAGGAGTCCGTATGCGAACCACACCATCGTCCCGCCCTGGCTTCTTGATAATCAACATTGGCACGGCATTCGTGCCTGTTGCAATACGCCAGCGACCCGATTTAAGGTATATATCCTTCTTCTCACGCCATAAAGGTTTCAGAGCTTCAGGACACTTCGATGGACGCCAGCTGTATACCTTATTCTCATCTAATAATGGAATAATATGATTCACGGCCCTAAACGGCGGAAGCGCCGTCTTCGCCGGATCCTGGCACAGGTCCGATGCCTCGTTCCGAATAATTTGGCGCAACCGCTCAAATCTATCTTCGCAAACCTCCGCCGCTGCAGAAATGATTTTAATCATCGTGTCGCCCTGCAATGGCATTGGCTTTTCGGAACCAATTACGACCCTAGTCGGGTTCAGACCAACCGTCACCTTGTGTTGAAACAGGAACGGTGTTCCCAGAACCAAGTCATAGGCATCCAGATTTACCACATCAAAACTGCGGTCTGAGTTGATGCCTTGATACTGCAGGTTCGCCTTCACCGAGCAATTGACCTTTGAACGAGATCCTGACACTGCCATGAACAGGGGAACAGGTTTAACCAGTACTTCCTTGTTGATTTTCAACTGGTCTACCAACGTCGTGGATATGAAGTCCATCATTGACCCCGTATCCAACATAGCCCGTACAGCCTGACCGTTGACAAATGCCTCGACTATAACTTGTCTCGGCAACATCCTGTCCGTGTCTTTCTCTGTCATGGATGTCCTCGACATATGGTCCTCGGAGTCCTCATTGATGTCCACCTTGCGCTTCTTTCTCGGCTGCTTATTTCTGACCGATACTGCGCCACATCGGGGTCTGGACATGATCCGTCTCCTACGCCGAATCCGTTCAACCGACTCCATTGTTGGTGTTTGCTCGGGAGGTCGTCGGCACAACACTTCGCGCGCCGAGAACCCAGAAGCACGGATCTCCTCGTGCGATACAAAATAATGATCCACTGTGCTTTGGTCAAATATTAAGTATCCACCAGTAGCGGGGTCGACCAGCAGTCGTTCCACCGCTTCATCCATTGTAATGCCCTCAATTTCACCGAGAGCACCCGCAAACCGCAAGAGCAACCAGCTCAACGCCGGATATTCATGGTCCGGTTCATCCCCTATGAAGCATCCCTGATCCCGCGGAGCTGACAAATGTGCGTCCCAAGCATCATTGACAGCATCGTGAACATTAAATTCCACGTTGGCTAAATCCGCCCTGGTGACCATATATGGTACTTCCGATTTCAACCAGTCGATTACTTCGAATCCGATGCCATACTCATGTACCGAAAAACGTTCCTCTGGCGGCATATTTCTGCAATAGCCTCCTCCGGCGGGTATGCGCTCATCCATAATTTCTTCAGATACTCGCACACCTCCGTAGCCGGAGCCGTCTTCCAAACTCCATCGGTTGCTTGCTCGCTTCCCGATGCTTCGGCCGCTTCTTGCGTATCCACCCTGATAGAGTCAAATCGCACAGACGCCTCCTTTTTGGCTCGGACTATATCCTCTAATCCTAGAGAATTCAGATACTCATACCGAGCCGCTCCAACCGAGACTTTCGGCGCTTTGGCCTCATGTTTCTTGGGACAATTCCTGCTTTGGTGTCCCACGTCCTTACAGTTGAAGCACCGATCTTCCGCCCTCATTCTGTCCTTTTCCTCTTCAGACAAACGAGGCGTCTTCGGTTTTGGTTTACCATTTTGCTTCGCATCACGGGCCGAAGACTTTGGCCCTGTCTGTGACTGTTTGGCGCCCCCCTGAGTCTTATTCTTTGACGGCTTCTTCGCGCCCTCTGACTCAGTGTCCGCCTCTGGCTTCCATGGCTCATTGCCCTTTGTGCGGTTCTGGAACCTACCCCATGTATTGCCGGCCGGCTTCGGTGTCCAGTCCCTCTCTTCACGATTCATAGCCTCCTTGGCTTTTTCAAATCGCACGGCCCACTTGACCAATTTGTCAAAGCCCGCTTCCTCCGGGCTCAATCCTCTATCCAACCATTTAACTCTGATGTACGGGTGCACCCCGTCCCAAAATATCTGGACAAGGTTCCGCTCAGCCACATCCGGGAATCGACTAGCCAATGTCCGCACGTCGCGCTCAAAATCTCGGACGGTTTTCTTGCCCTGGTACGCACCCATCAACCGCTTCCGCAATCTCAGTTTGAAATCGTCGGGAAAGCAATACTCGAATAGCGCTTTATAGACCTCTTTAACTGTCCATTTCTTTTGATTCGTTGCAACGTGAGTCATAAAGAATTTACTGGCGGTACCACTCATGAAATTAACAATGAGCTTCAAGGCCAACTTGTCTGTAATTCCGGTAAGCTCAATCCATGTATCGACCTCATATGTCCAATGGTCCAATACATCTACGTCCGGCTTCCCGTCCCACACGAACGGCGGCTTGATCTTGATACCCGACATCACCTTCTTTATCTCGGCCGCCTCCTTCTTCTTCCTCAGGCTCTTCTTCTTGTTCTCGCGCTTACGTTTCCTGCTGCGATAGGACGAGCCTGACGTCGACGAGCTCGAGCTCGACGAGCTGGAATCCGAATCCGAATCCGACGAACTATCATCCGATGACGAGCTCGTACTCGATGAGTCGGAAGAGGACGAACTTGAGGAACTGGGAGGGTCCTTGCTGCCATTAGTTGTGGCCCGGAACCACCCGCCCTCCGGAACCTGCGACGAAGGCCTCGTATAATTTGTATTCGAGGCAGGAACTTTATCTTTCTCTGTTCCTTTTTCGACCCCTCTGGCCTTGTCCGCCGACTTCCTTTCCTTGCCGTCGGAAGACTTTTCCCTGGGCCTGTCCGCGGACCGCTTCTTCGTCGGTTCCTTTTTAGATTTAGCAGGCTTCGATCCGCCCGCTGCATCTTTCTTATTTTCTATATCACGCAGGTACTGTGCAAATGCTGCACTCCGTTCACCCGCTGACACCCCCTTGCCCTTACTGGTATCTGAAGCCTTCAACGGCTCCTGCTCGACCTCAACGATCACTGCCATGCTGGATACACGATCCGCATCAACGTCCAGTGACCGGCGGATCGCCTCGCGTACATCCTTCTCTTCTTGCGAAGCCTGATTACTCGGGCCCTGTTGCCATTCTTCCGGAATCGGACCCAGCTGATCCTCATCCGTACTCAGGTCAAACCAGGTGGGGAAGAATCTATAGTCGATGTTCAACGGCGCCGACCATGAATAGGTCCGCTTTGCTGCCGTGACCCGGGGTATTATAAATGCCTCCCCGGGCCGCTCCCAATCGACTTGTGACGGTGAGCCGAAGCTCCCAACCATCGGCGAGCGTACGCTCAAGCCATGAGGTGAGTCATCACTCGAACCCCCGTCAGAGCTGTCCGTAAACGGAGTATTCGCTCGCCCCTCTTCCTTCACCTCGTCATCTTCGTTCTGCGGACCCTGGAACCCTTCCAGGTACTCTTCCAGGTCCGATCTACGAATCCGAGGCGGGGAGTAAACGCTCAAGACGTTTTGATCTGCAGACGGAGCGCTTCCTTCGGGAAGCTCGCCCTCCGCTGCGAAGACCTCGGGCTCGTTCGTGGCTGTGAACGAGTACCCGACTTCGGCCGCTTCCACCAAAAGACTCTTTGGCGAAGTCCGAACAGTAGGCGCAGCCGAAGCATATGTCTTCCTGCGCGTAGTTACCATCTCGATGTATGGTATGACTTTTAATACCGGTATTCTTTGCGCGCTGTCTGTACAATCGGGTGATCAGTCCGATTGAGTGTAAAACACGAAAAAATTGAACTCAAAAAAATGTGAAGCTACGGAGTTTCTCTTGAAGAAAGTCGTAGACACAGAGCTTCAGTTCGTGAGTAGTATACTTAGATGACTGAGTTGAGTCGATAAAGTATACGTGTTGAACGTAAGTCTGTCTACTGTGTAAATACGTTGAGTATTTATACTACTTGGAGGATCCTTCGGATCCGGATACCTGACTCCTACTGAGTCGTACTGACTAAGATGAAAAGAGAAATGACTATATATGAGTACCTACGAACGAAACGAGATGATGTAACTAAGAGATGAGTCAAGTCCCCTTTTGGGACCGTGAGAACGCGACGAGACCTTACAGCTCACTTGCACGCCGCGATCGCACGCTTCAACGGCGTGTCACTGCGGCCGGCGGACCCACGGTGCCCACGGCTCGTGTGCTACGTGCGCGGGAAGGACGACGATCTGCGCGCGGGCGTCGGCGGGCAGCGCGGGATGGGCATGCATTCGCGGTGGGTCAAGGCCAAGTCGGAGAAGCACCGGGAGCAGAGAAAGGAGCAGGGCAATGAGCAGCAGGGTCGCGAGCAGGGCCAGGAGTGGGATGTGGATAGTGAGTCGAATTTGGAGACGGCGTCCACTAGCTCCAATTTATCCGGCTCGTTCGCAAGCACCAACTCGAGTCTACTGCAACGTCACTTCCCACAAAGCTATTTCATCCTGAAGTCGCTCACCCAGGTGCGTCACCCTCCTAGGCCCCCCGTCGCGTGTCACTTAACAGATCCGTTGGCGCAGGATGACCTCGACCTGAGCGTGCGCACGGGCGTGTGGACGACGCAGAAGCACAACGAGAGCGTGCTCGACCGCGCGTTCCGCACGGCTAAGGACGTGTTCCTCATCTTCAGCGTGAACAGGAGCCGCGAGTTTTATGGGTACGCACGGTGGGTCGCTTCTGCTTGTAACGGGAGCGGGACGGACGGCTGTTGGTTGGATGCAGGATGACAGGGCGGGTGGGACAGGTTGACGGTGAGCGCTTGACGTCGTCTTTGCGGTCCTCATCGACAGCCACGCGCGGGCCCGTCGTGACAGCAAGCACCCGAGTCTCCGCGCCCGAGGACAGCTGGGGACAGGAATTCAAGCTTCAGTGGCTCTGCACCGCGCGGTTACCGTTCCAGTGCACGCGGCACATCCGTAACCCGTGGAACTATGACCGCGAGGTCAAGGTGTCGCGGGACGGGACGGAACTCGAGCCGTCGGTGGGGCAGGCGCTGCTGGAAGAGTGGCGGCCGTTCCTCGCAGCAGATGGCGAGCAGGCACAGAAAATGGCTGGGTGAGACGGGACCGCCAAGGCGGGGGCGCAACGACTCTCCATGACATACGCAGAAAAGATTAGGGGCAAAAAAAAAAGACGAAAAATCCCGGTGATATACGCAAACAACGCTGGGACTTGGCGGCGCGCATCGCAAACACGCTGCATGCAACAAGAGACGCGGCTGCAATATTTATCTCAGCACACAAGTCCGCCCTTTACTTCCTTCTTCGCGGCTAACCACCCCGTTTTTTGCCAGTGTTCCAGGAATCTCATGCCACAAAAGGACAGGTCCTCTCGGTATTCTGGAAACAGGACATTTGTCGCTCTTCCCACCGAGAGCTTTTGTTTGCCCGGCTTGTAGGTATGATGATTAATACGTTTAATTACGTAGGCTATGCAGCAATCAATGCTGTGTCTGCCGAATACTGTAGTAATACGATTGGCAATATGTGGGATGGCCTAGCTTGGATGAACAGCTTTTACAAGCGGAGGTTGAGAACGAAGGGTGGTGACTGCAAAACTCCCGTAAGCATTTTACAATATTATGAGTATAGGGCAGCGCGGGCAGGGCTTCTCCGCATCTCGTGCGCAGTTAGTCATTCATTCGTGATGCAAGCATGATTAATTTAAGTTCATTTGGTGGAACAGTGTCTCGGCATCTTCCGTACCGCCGTGACTAGTGTGACCGTCACGTCGACGCCTCTTCTCTCTTCCTGCCACCACCTCCGACCCGAACTTGAAGTCCACAATCCGGAATGCGCCGCGCCGCCCCACCCACATATTCGAATTCGACGCTCTATGTGTCTATGTCTGTCTGATCTCGTGCCGGTTTCCCTCTGCACCGGCAGCTCTGTTATCAGCTGTCTACACTAATGGATGCGCGCACCGCGAAGCGCGTACTTACGGCGCCATACATTCTGAATGCGCTCGAGCTGCCACAACACGACCTTCTTCTAGGCCTAAAGCCCTGCCTCGAAGAGTCCCGGCGAGATTTTTAGTACAGCCGGGTTACGCGATACATCTTACTGGTCGTCGCGGGCGCGTGATGGTGCTGGTCTTTCGTTCATCCTGTTAACTCGCGGTGCTGTTCGTCCTCGCCTCCCCTTCGCTTTTCTTCTTCCGCGCGTTGGGCTGGGCTGTGGTTTGGGCGTTATGCATACATTTACTGATGCGCATATGTGAAGGTAGTGGACCCGGAAGTATCGCGCTCATCGTTGCTCGTTTCTTGTGGTCCTTGTCGTGTGGAATTCGGAGTGCATTCTGCGCTGATTCTGAGCCCCACGCTCCCGCATCACGATGTGACACCCTCTGCATTTCGTTCCTTGGTTTAATTGGCGACGCTACTGGCACTGTCGAGGCCCTTGCCCCATTATCCTGGTCCTGTTGTCTTCCTCTACTGCGTGTGCTGTATTCGAAAGTATCTGCTTTACTGGACGGATGGATCATTCCCTTCCTTCGGGCGGTACTAGGGTTGGCTCTGTTCATATCCATGATCGTGAGTATAGGCATTTTCTAGTGGCGTTTTGAAACTCCTCTGCGTCTTTCCAGAGAATTCGAGGGCTTTCGAAGGGCATGACATCATGCCGTGTGTAGATGACACTCGTGGGACTGTGAAGAAACGCGCTTACTTATTGAGTACGAATCTTCTTTCAACTTGCCTTTTCTTCGCTCACCCTCGTTCCGCCAGAGGATCGTGGCCCCATAATCCTCGTCCCGCCCGTACGCATCCTGGCCCTTTTTCCGCTCCCTGACGACGCTGCAGCGAGTTCTATAGCGCATTTAGGCGGAGGGATACGTTTATGGCAGGGCGCGGCGGTGCTGTCCCGTCGCGCTCGGGTCGTCAGTCGCAGTCGATGTCGCAATCGGAGCGGCAGCGGCAGCGGCACGCGCATAGCCCCCAGGACCCGCCCGAATACCCGTCGTTCAACGTCCCGCTAGAGTCCTCCCATGGCTACCCCCTCTACACCACCAACGTCCCATATGCCCCCCCGCGCGGCGCCTACCCTAGCCAATACATGATGGTGCCCCAGGCTCCGCCCGCCTTCTCCTACGCCCCACAGCCGCCGTCTATACACACGGGCTACCCCACGCTCGCCCCGTATCCCTTCGGCGCGTACGCTCAGGACTCTCCCTCGCCGGCGCAGCCCCGACCATCCTACGCGCCGTCCTTCGGCTACCCCTCCCCCATGTCCTCTTCGCACCCCGCGTACCCACAGCAGCCCGCTTCGTACTCGCCGGGCTACCCCCATCAGCACCAACAGGGCGGCACATGGTGGTACATGCCCCACTTGCAGCCCCCGTATGACGCGGGGCAGCGCGCGTACCCGTCCCTCGAGAGCCCGAGTGCACCTAGGTACCCCGCGTCGACGGCCTCGGCCTCGTCCACGCCACCGCCCTCGCCGTCACCCGCCAACCCCGGGCACGACAAGCCGCTTGTGCGCCGCGCGTACCACCCTGCCCCGCCGGCGCACCGCTCCGAGTGGGTCATGTGGGCAGGAAATCTCCCGAGCGACGCGGCGCACGATGAGCTGTGGCGCTTCTTCACCGCGCCGCCCGACGGCGCCTCCACCAGTGCGAGCACCAGCGCTCATCCTCACGCGGAACAGGCGCAGGGTGCCAGCGACAGCGGTGTGATCTCGATCTTCCTCATCTCGCGCTCGGGCTGCGCCTTCGTCAACTACGAGATGGAGGCGCACTTGCGCGCCGCGATCGCGCGCTTCAACGGCATGTCGCTGCGCCCGGCCGACCCGCGGTGCCCACAGCTTGTATGCTGTGTGCGCGGGAAGGACGACGACCTGCGGGCGGGTGTTGGCGCGCAGCGCGGGATGGGCATGCATTCACGGTGGGTCAAGGCCAAGTCGGAGAAGTACCGGGAGCTGAGAAAGGAGCAGGGCAACGAGCAGCAGGGTCGAGAGCAGGGCCGGGAGCGGGATGTGGATAATCAGTCAGATTCGGAGACGGCTTCCACTAGCTCCAATTTATCCGGCTCGGTCGCAAGCACCAACTCGAGTCTACTGCACCGTCACTTCCCGCAAAGATATTTCATTCTCAAGTCGCTCACCCTGGTGTGTCCCCTTCCTCCCCCCTCTGGTCGCGTCACTCAACGGATTCGTTGCCACAGGACGACCTCGATCTAAGCGTGCGCACGGGCATGTGGAAGACGCAGAAGCACAACGAGGGTGTGCTCGACCGCGCATTCCGCACGGCCAAGGACGTGTTCCTCGTCTTCAGCGTGAACAGGAGCCGCGAGTTTTATGGGTACGGACGGTATGTCGCGTCTGATTGTAAGCGGGAGCGGTACTGACGGTTGTTGGTTGGATGCAGTATGGCAGGACCGGTGGGACCCGGTAACGGTGGGCGCGTGGGGTCGACTTTGCACGCCTTTGACGGCGCTTCGCCGACAGCCACGCGCGGGCCCGTCGTGACGGGGAGCAACGGGGTCCCCGCGCCCGAGGACAGCGGGGGACACGAATTCAAGTTGCAGTGGCTCTGCACTGCGCGGTTACCGTTCCGGCGCACGCGGCACATCCGCAACCCGTGGAACCAGGACCACGAGGTCAAAGTGTCGCGGGACGGGACGGAACTCGAGCCATCGGTGGGACAGGCGCTCCTGAAAGAGTGGCGGCAGTTCCTCGCGGCAACTGGCGAGCAGCCACAGCAAACATCAAGACTGGGTGAGGCAGGACCGCGGAGGCGGGGACGCAACGACATTTTATGACATACGAGGACAATTGGGCTAAAGAAAGGACGAAAAATCCCGGTGACATACGCTGGGACTTGGCGGCGCGCATTGCAACCACGCGCTGCATGCAAAAAGAGAGGCGGCTGCAATATTTATCTCAGCACAAGTCCGGCCCTTTACTTCCTTTTTCGTGGCTAACCCCCTTGTTTCTTGCCAGTGTTCCAAGAATCTCTTGTTACGGCGGTCAGGGCCTCTTATTCACAAAACAGGACATTGGTGCTCTTGTAGCACTACGGGTATCTGATAGCTTTCGCTTGCTTGCTTCATCATTAATCCGTGTACTTATCTTGACTATGCGCCATTTGATGTTGTGTCTCTGGAGTATGTGATTGTCAATATGTGGGATGCCTCTGGCTTCGATGGACAGCTTTTGCTAGCGGAGGTTGAGAGCAAAGAGATGAACTCTCTTTTTGCTTTTCTGTGAGCGAAGTCGAACAAGCGAAAAGGGGGCGCGCTAGCTTAGCCGGAGAGATATCAGATATGCTCGATCGCTCCACACGAGATGCAGAGCCTTAGGGCCGGGTGGCCATGAAACTCGAACTGATCATGAGCCGCGACTGCCGAATGCGATCCACCGGCGTCCGGCGATGTTGCACGGGATGAGGGATTCGCCACACAGAACAAGAGCCAAGACTGGAGTTGCCAGACAGTCACAGAATCCCGATCTTGAGAAATTGAGAATCCGAGTTGCCAGAAATAAAAGAGGAGAAACATGACGGCCTGCTGCAGGGAGGCCTCAGGAATCGTGGAAGGGTCGGTGTATTCACCGTGCGGCCGCCAGGTCGCCAGGTCACAGACGAAGGGAAAACGAGAGGCGGGTCGACAGCAGCTATACAGCCTGGTAGATGGCGCAACAGGTCTTCGTGGAACATGGCGCTCGATTCCGCCCAAATATCCGAGTAGTTTGCAGTATTGATGGAGTGATGGTGATTCCATCCGAAGACATTGAGCATTGCTAGATATATACATGCTTTTCTTCAATCAAAACGTTGGTCAGGCGAATCTCAGACGCACACCTAGCCAACCTCTCTTTTTTTTTTTTTTTTTTTTGGAACGTTGATTAATGATACTCAGTCTGCAATGCATTCCAAGCTCATCCGTTGGGGTAACCGATTTTTAATCAGTAGAAGCCGGTAAGTTGTCCGTCGGGAAATGCCAATTACGCACAGTTTTCAGAACTTAGTGTGGGGCTCCGACCTAGAATTGTGCTAACCAATTCCACGCCTTAAACATATGGGTCGTATACCCACTAAAACCCGATCTGACTATATCCAGTCGTCCGGCAAGGAATCTTCTTCGCAAAGGATGCCACTCCAGGTGTTCAATACCATTTGTCTGTTGAATGCTATTCGACCGAAGTGGATCTTACTTGTGGACAAGCGGTCACGTTTAATCAAGAAGTCAATCGCTGCAACCCATCGGTTATGGATCTCTGTGTGAGTGTGATGTTCATCGCTCTTGTCAAACCGTCTTTCGTTTCTTAGTCTCCAAATTAACTGCATGGAAGCGGTGACAAGTAGGGCAAATAATCTTTGTTTATGTGGGATTAATTTTCCTTTCCGTGATCTGAATTTGAGCAGGTTGCATCCGAGAAGCAATCCCCAGTTGAGTTGTGGCCAACGACCATATTTATTCCCCCACAGTCTCGCACATAGGGCCCATATCTGGCGTTGACCAGGGGCGTCACAATCGAGCATGATGTGTTCTAAACTCTCATCAGCGGTACAATTCGGGCATCTAGCAAAAGTTTCAAGTTCTTCAATGCGATACCAGAAGTCTCCGACACGAAAGGTGTTATGTATGCATCTCCAGAGAAAATTTTGTATCACTCGTGGTATGGTCCGTGACCGTATGGATCTCCAGATGGTGTTGTCAGTGGGAATATAGCCGGATGTCTCTTGAATGCAGCTGCGGATACGGTCGAGGTTTATTTCGGTGGATTTTCGGTAAGGTGAGGGCTTCAAGGAGTTTATTATCTTCGTAAATAAGCGCTGTGTTCCATTTGATATCAGTATGCCAGGGCAGTTGAACATGATGTCAATTTCGGTGTCCAATGACACCCTGCGCGCGGCTTGCGACTTCAAAGTGTGTGCAGGATTCTTGCTGACTTTCTTGAAACGTACACGTCCACATCTTTCGTTCAGAGCTCCCAAAACCGCTCTAGTAAGCCAAAGTTTGCATCGAGCATGTTATTTTCGTGGAAGGTACGGTTCGCGACGAGGGCCCTCATTAAATAGTCTGTTGAGGCGCAGATGTCCAGTTCAGTGTTGGGGTTGGTGTTTTGTAGCACCCAGAGTAGGCCACCAAGTAGCGCTGCTGTAAAGGCAGCTGGTGGTGCGACAGTGGTGAAAGAGAGAGTTAGCGCGGTGTTGAATTGGGTCCCTGATTCGTCGAGGATTAGTGCTGTCATTTCTGTATTTCCTTGGCGGGGGTGGGTGATAACTGCATGCAGAAAAATGGTGAGGCTATTGAGGATCGGTGGGGGTCCCTGGTATCGCTTTGCACTGATTTCGTGCATGGTATCATCGCGGCCGGAGCCAAAAATGCGGTACCCGTGGTAAAATTCTGTCAGGCGGAAATCCGGATCAAAAGTAGCTACGTCACTTTGCCCTCGACCTGCGTCGCTGTTCTGCTGCCGCTCTTCCTGTGTGAGCGCGAGGACGTTGCATAGGTCATCATTGTTACGTGTCGGGTTCCACTTGGGGTAGATGGCATTCAGCAGTGCCCCGGCTGTTTCGATGCATTTACCAGGGTTGGTGCATCCGAACTCATTCCTGTCGCGTTGGCACTCAACGCATGCACAGTTCTTACGGCCGACACCCGATTCATTTATTCGATGGGGCCTCCTGTTCAGTGGGGAAGTTCTCCGGTGCGCTATAGTGATTATTTCAGCTACTGTCGTGATGCGCTGATTATTCCGCAGGCATTTAACAGCGTCCTTTCGTCGGATCGCTTGGAAGCGGGCTGGATTCATGGATATATGTCTCCAAACCGGCATGTTAAGCTTAATATTGTCGGAGATGGAGAGAGCGGTGAAGGTAAGGTTGAATTTCTGAGCCGTGCTCACCATCCGTTGGACGTCATTAGGTAGTGCATTCGTCCTGAAGGTTGGTACTTTTATGTTCTGGAGGAATATATTTACCACCTCCCCAGGCTGAGTTTTAACACTGCTGGTTTCAAGCCGTTTTTCGATTAGGTGGTCAACGAGGAAGGCCCAGTTAGCACGGTCTTCACCTTGTTTCAGGTATTCCTTCACATTCCATAGGTCAATTGCCTCATTCCGGGTCTTAATATCTAGAACTTGCTTCCCTCCTCGTTCCAAGGGTAAGTGCATGGTATCTTCTGCCACCCTCGCTTTCTTTCCGCTCCACAGGAATTCATTCCGAAGGCGGATAAGGGAATTCTCAATTGTTTTGGGCATACCTTGTACTCGGGTGAGGTACTGCGTCCTCCCCCCAATTATCATATTGATGATGTGTCTTCTTCCTTCAAGGAGAGGGTTTTTTCCGTTCCATTTTGTTAGGTCAGCCGCTATTTTTTCCACTACTTCTGGCCATGGGGTCATATAGTCCACTTCATTCCCTAACCAGGCCCCTAGAATGCGACAGGTTTCTCCGTCCGGCAGTATTCTGATATCGTTGGCTATGTGGCTGTCGCCGGTCTCACCCAAGCATCTGGTTTGGAGTAACCGTTGACGGTAACAGGATGATCCAAAAGGTAGGACCAACGTTTTAGATGTATTGAATTTGGCGGTTGACGCTGTGCACCATAGGTCGAGGATACGCCAAAGTTCCTGCCAAGAATCTGTGTTTGATAAGTATATTGTTGTGTCATCTGCAAAAAGCGAGACTAATAAGCGTCTATTTGTCGCGGGAATCTGCAGTCCTTTTAGTTTGGAGCTCCGAAGCGCGCACGTAAGTGGCTCAATGGCCAAGTTGAACAATAAGCATGACAAAGGGTCCCCCTGCCGAACACCCCGTCGGACAATGAAAGGCGAGCTTAATTCCCCGTTTATCATGACTCTAGTTTCCGCACCTGTGTACAAGGCTCTGACAGTGTTGCAGAACTTTTCGGGGAACCTCATGTGTGTCAGAACCTCCAGGAGATATTCATGGTCAATTCGGTCGTAAGCCTTCTCCTGGTCTAGAGCGACGATGATACCATCTTCTTCCATGGCTTCTCCATAGTTGAGCAAGTATTTGGCTTGCTTTACCTGGTCCTCTATTTTCCGTCCTCGCATGAACCCCGCCTGGTCAGGGTGAATCAGGTCTGGCGCAATTTGTGTCAATCTGAGTGAGTAGCTTTTCGTCATGAGCTTGTAGTCAGTGTTCATTAATGTTATTGGACGATAGTTCGAGACCTGTGCTCGGTCTCCTTTCTTGTATATCGGGCACATCCAGCCTTCATTAAAGTTCGTTCCTCGCTGTATGCCATGTTTCTCAATATCCGAAAATAGGATCGCGAGGAGTCCGAGGATGTCGAACCCCTCATGTTCTCGTCTTCTGTCTTCGTCAAACAGGATTCGCAGCCAGCGGTAGAATTCGTATGGTAAGCTATCTATTCCTGGTGAGGACCCATTTTTCGAAACATTTAGCGCGTCATTAACATCTTGCACATCAAGTTCCTCATTCAATTTGTTGTATTGGGACTCGGATACATGCGCCTTGCAGTCTTCGAGCACTATGGACGTTGCTAGCAACTTGGTGTAGTTGTCCGGTCGATTCACATCTTGAGCATTGTCATGATAATCACGGGCCATTTCGGCCATCTTTCGGGGTTGGGTTTCATAGATCGGTACATCAGCCTGTGAGTCCCCTTTCCGGAACTCGTGTATCGTGTCTTTTGGGTGATAGTCTTGGGCAGATCTAGTCCAGTATTTACTGTTTAATGTCTCGCCCTCCATGTCATAGCGTGCGTCGCTCAAGTCTTTCTTTTCTTGAGCTCTCTCGCTAATAAATTCCTTGATTTTATTTTCCAGGAGGTACGCTGCAATGGATCGGTCATCCTGTGGCATTTCCGTGTCATGAAGGATTAGTTGAAGCTGAGCTCGCCAGGTTCGGAGTTTTTTTGTATCATCATTTGAGATCATGAGAGTACAGATGCGGGCGTATGCTACGATGTCTTGTTTAAATTTGTGCCACAATATTTGTACGTTTTTTCCCTCCTGCCGTGGCTGGTGTTCTATGGTGCAAATGGCTTAGTCACCACCTATTTTGTACAGCGGCCAATCTGGCCGGAGAGAATTTTTGGCGGGAGGAGGCCTAAAATGGATCCTTTTCAGGGGTTAAATCGAATCGCTAACCGCGCGCAGCGCGGCGCAGAAACGCGTTTTTCCGCATTTTCAGTGGTAATTTGGAGCCGACTGGATACATTTGGCAGGGAGTGGCTAATCTGGGTGCCAAATATTTTTTGATCTCGTCCAGTTTTGACTTTTAGAACAATCCCTCTAGACAAAATGGTCCTCTTGCCAAACGGAGCATTTCCACAAGAGGGATAAGAAATCGGGGGAAATTTGGGCCGGCAATATCCGCTGTACAAAACTAGTGGTGACTAAGTCGTTTGCACCATAGTTTTTTAACTTCATTCTGCAGCTCGATGCCGAGTCTACGTACCTCCCTCATGAACCTGTGAGTTTTGAACAGGTAGAGGGGCAGACTGAATCGTCCGTGGCCGGGTTGCATTTCGGCCCTGCAAGCGAGTTGGACGGCCACAAGTCTGTGGTCCGATTTCATGGCTGTGTAATCGATATTCCAGTTCCGGCACGATTCAAAAAGCGAGTGTTTTATATATATTCTGTCTATTCTTGAGCGAGACTCATGTACGCTTCCGTTATGTGGATTAGTTCGGTGCTGTACACATGTATATTCCCGCTCCGTGGGGAAGGTCCTTCTCCATCCGTCTTCCATTTGTAAGAGGGATTTCAGTTTTTGAAAGCTTGCGGAAACTGTCGCTTGTGAGTCCGTTGATCCGTTGTTGGCATGTGAAGTGGAGAGACGATCTCTGGCATCTTCGACAAAGTTCCAATCACCAAGTACCTCACTCGCCAACGAATCGAAAGACCTTGAAGCACACCCTGACCTCGATGCACACCCCCAATCGCCCCTTCTCCTCATCCCGGTGGAGAGACCACTCTCTGCTCTGCGCCTCGGAGCCGTGAAGGCAGTTCCGAGTCAGGATGCAAGTCAGACCCTCCGACTTCGCCGCAGTTGTGCCTACTCTCTCTCGACAAGACTTGGAGAACGACACTGGCTTTAGCTATGGTTTCACAAGACACCCGAGCACCTCAAGTCACAGCATTGAGCGACTACCACGCCGTACGCTACGTTACACGAGGCGTACCTCGCTATCCTCCCCATGACTCCGTTTGACCGCAGCCCATCCCAGTCCCGTAGCCGCAGTCAAACACGCTGCGGCGCAACATAATACTCTTGTTTATTACCTAAAGTGGTATGTCGCTACGAACGAGGGGAAGCGCAATCTCACCGACTTTAAATATAGTACAAACGAACTCGGAGGCATCCTCCTCGCCCTCTTCCTCTCAACCACAACCTCTAACTCCTCACCCACTACAAACCAATTCGTTCCCCTTACAATGGACGCTGCGCTGACTGACCCTACCCCGGTACAGTACCCCCATATGAGACACGAGAAAACTGACACTTCTCAACTACAGCTTGGGCTGAACGTCACCGAAACTCAGGTACCCCAGAGCGCCACGTCAAGGAGTACCTCGTCGGTCCCAAGACCAGTGAGCCGATCGCGCACGGATGGACCACCGAGTCTATTCTCTTCAATCATCTCGACGAAAATGTAGAGAAGGTCATGAACAAGCACAGTGCGTACCTGCAATGATCCTGCCTGCTCACACACTGATACCCGACAGTGACCTCTGTCGCCGCCATTATAGTCTCCCGCGACCGTCCCTCGGACCGTCCGGTGCGGATGCGATCGCCGACGCGCTCGAAGAGCTGAAGCTCGCTAGCAAAGACGACATTATTGTTATCCCCTACCCCGATATTCCCACTGACAACACCTCTGGAGATCCATACGGTCAGGACCATACCACGAGCGATACGAAATTTTCTCTGGAGATGCATAATAACACCTTTCGTGTCGGAGACTTCTGGTATCGCA